>JADLZN010011619.1:343343-483343 GCA_018155175.1 Sinocyclocheilus anophthalmus
TTTTATACCTGTAAATGCATAATATTTAGAATAGTATATCATTTTTATTTTAAATATGTAAATATGTATTTCTAATAATTACAATTATTATTTGCTAATAATGTCGTTTATAACATTTACATGTTTATATCTAATAATTAAACATTAGAATTTGCTACTAATCTTAAATCATATTTTAATATTTATATCTAACAATTGTGCAAATAACTGCAACAAATCCGACACGTTTTAAACACAGAATACTGTATGCAAACGGCTGCTCGATGCATTTGTGTTTTTCAGTGCAAAACAAACACACAATCACTAAACACACACACACACACAAACATTCAGCCGCTGTGTGTTGCGTGAGGATTTAGTGTACGTGGTGTGTGTATGGTTTATTGTTTGGGTGTGATGCCAGGCATGAGAGATGTTGTGTGGCATCTGTGCCAGTTTGGCCGTGGCAGACGTTACGCTCAGAACAAAAGAGCTTGGGATGTGAGCAGGCGGCTCGGCCCATTTCACTGCAACCGAACGCGGCATTTTATATCATGCAGTTCACTGCATCAACCTATAAATAAAGAGAGAAACTTCAATCTCAATATAGAAGCTAATAGTAATTTTTAACACCGGGGAAAGAAGCATAGCGTCATCTTATCAAGATGGATTTTGCAAAATTGAGCAAACCCGGAAAAAAAGCAAGCGTCTGACGTCATGCTGAGCTCTGAGAAACGCGAGTCTGGAATAAACTTTTGCACTTTTTTATCTGTGTTTATTCAAGGGCCAACATTGCCGCCAGCATGGAAATGCTTATTTTATTCTTTTGTCATTCAAATGAAGCACTAAATTAAATACAGACACATAAACACTCGAGTGGCTTAAAAACCCCGAACGCCAGGACTGCAGATTTGAGCTCAAACAAATCCGCCACTGTCCCAAACCCCACGCTGTCCAAAACCCGCTTTTTGGCGGTCCGAGAGCGAGAGAGAGAGACAGACAGCATAGGTGAAGGTCTCTGAATGTCTCTCGGCGGGTTAACTCGTGTCCTGCAGGATTTGCCGTGACTCTTTCTTTCAGGAGCGGGATAAGATCCTGACACAGCGCGTCTCTTTTTCTTTAGCTGGCAGGATTAGTGGAAACACTCCCCTCACGACAGGATGCAAATAACCTTTCACTTCAAAAAGCACACGGAGAGGCCAACTTTTCCGCGTCTGTCACCTTGGAGCGCACGCGGCGGCTTTAGGCTCCACGAAAGCACGATGAATGGAAAATGCCGACACTAGTGCACTTGAATTTCCCACAATTCCATTGTGCTGAAAGCACTGATTCGACACATTCAGATTGTTCTTAAGTGCTGCATGCGCCTAAACTTTTTTTAACGGCAAGAAAATTTGGAGTTTGAATTAACAATAATACACAAGAAAAAAATCTGAATTTTATTATTAATTTTTAAGATAACACGTATGTTCAGAATGGAATGCAAGCACACTACACAGTGCACACTGCAGGAGCGTGCAAAACATAATCATTTCAAACAGTGTTTTAAACTGTAGAATGCAATAGAACCCTATATTGCTTTAAACGGTAGAAAAGAGTAGAATGTTACATTGTTTTAAACTGCAGAATTCAATAGAATGCTACATTGAATGTTACATTGCTTTAACATTGGTCACATGACCTCAGAAATAAATATAGCAATCTAGAATTTTTAATCTAATTTTGTGCAAATCACAACAACAAAAAAAGCTTGGTTTATTCATCACAGTGGAAATGGAAGGTCAAGATGAGAGCATTGCATTGTGGGAAACGTTCTCTCGTATAGTGTGCTCTGGAAAGATCTTTGCATACTGAAAATTCACATGCATGCACAATTAGTATGATTAGTGTGCTATTCTGAAAATGTCCATTATTTACATACCTCTTGCCTCATCACATCCACTTAACCTGGTTAAGAAAATCAAAGAAAGAAAAACAAATGTATTTATTTCTCTCTCATGAAACTTGAAGTCAAACGAAGCCGGAGGACGAGATCGTCACGTCAGTCTGTCATATCCCACGGTCGAGATTAACACACTTCCCTCTCTCTCTCTCTCTCTCACGGAGAGCTTCCCCACCGGGATCTTTTCATTTACTGCTTATTGTTTCATGTTTTACTCGTTTATGCTGCTTTTCTGTGTTTTTAATGCACGGGATTAACAAAAATGCGACAAATTCAGGTCACGACCCTCCTGAAGGAAACGAACGCCATTGGTCTGAATGTGTGTGTGTGTGTGTGTGCTGCTCATTTCTGCAGTATGCATGTGATTATTGTATACATGCAAAACTATACTGTGCAGCATATGACAGTATCCCACAATGCAATGCTCTCAACCTCCCCTTTCTAGGGTGTAGAATATAGTAGAATGCAACACTGATTCAAACTGTAGAACCGAATGCTCCATCGTTTCAATCTGAAAAATATAAAAGAATGCTACAATGTTCCAAACTGTAAAATTCAGTAGAATGCTACATTGATTTAAACTGTAGAACTGCAACATTGTTTCTGTAGAACTGTAGAAATCCATAGAATGTTACATTGTTTGAAATTGTAGAATATAATGGAATGCTGCATTGCTTCAAATTGTAGAACACCACAACATAAAATAAAAATACATAAAATAAAATCTGAGGTAAAGAGTTAAATTATTCCAACATTTAAATATTCCAAATAAATATTTAAAATAATTGCATTTATTTGTGAGATGGTCATGCATCTGAATTAAACACGAAACATTGATGAAGTCATGTGACATCATGCATACTGCTGCATACTACATACATGCAGTACACAGTGTAATATTTTTTGGGTTATGCAGCAGAATTCCTCTTTAAAGGTGGTTTTCCATCATTTCTTGTGCGTTAACTCAAGGACACACAACTGCACAACATTGTTGTGTGCCTCCAGCAGCCGTCAAACACCCCAGTGACACACACACACACACACATGTGTGTTTCTAGCATGCAGCGTAACAGAGCGCAGCAGCGACGCGGCTCAGCGGATGGACGGACAGGTGCATCTGTGGATTCCCAAATGCACGACGACATTCCCAGCAGCCCGTCTCCCGCTCTCTTTAAACACACATCAGGCCGGATGGGATCGGCGCGTTCGGTCTGTAAAGGGTTAAGCGTTCGGTGCCAGCATCTCATTTGCATACGCCGCTTTCAGTTTTTTCTCGCCCCCAAAAAGTTGGCAGCACTCCTCGTTTTCCATAATGCCAGCATTTGGGAATTGTGCGTAGAATGAAGCCGATCCAATCTCCTGCCTGCGACATGCATTTTCATTAATTACAGCCTTGTCAGCAAAAGCATTATCGAAGCTGAATATGAAAATGCTAATGAGCGCTCATTTACATATTTTTCTTTGTTGGAATGTCATTAATTATTACGTTTTATGATGATGAATGCAGCTGTCGATGTTCTCCGAAGCATAATTAGCTATCAGAATGCACAGATATGATCAGTGAGTGCGAGTCCGAAACTTTTTCCGTACGACACAGAGTTTTTGCGTTCGATCCCGGAATGCTTGACGTCGGACGTGTCGTCGGATGGTCCTACATGAGAGCCTTGCGAAAAATAACCCGCAAAAAAAAAAATGCAGCTTAATTAATGCAGTCCTTAATTACTACAGCATGATGTCAGTGACTTTAATTAAGAATTGGCTTGGTTACAGAAACTCCTGGCTGTAATAAAAGTCATTATGGAGCCGAGCTCCAAAACCCTTCAGTGAGATGTGCACTGCTCATTAACACACACACACACACACCACATGCAGACCGTCACTCGCAACGCATGCAGCAACTTGTCTCCAAGGATACGATTTAAAATCACATCCTACTTTTCATTTTGTTCGCACTTTTTTAATAACAAGCCAAGCTCTCCGCCGCGTCTTTCTTTTCCGGTCGGGAAAACGGCAGAATCCAGTTCATGAGACTCAGCCGCTGGGATCAGTGTTTATCAGTAAAAAAGAAAAACAAGGCACGGCAGATGGGGCTATTACACATGACCAAACCGATCCATCAGGACTGAAGGGCCCAGGTGCAGCCCAGCCGCGCAACAACGCGTCATTTCCATCTGGCCACCACACCCACACAACACACACACACACGTCCCTACATGAGCGACCCGTCCCTGCTCCCGCGAGGGCTCATCTGCACTGTACGCACACACACACACACGCATGCTTGTGCACACACACACACACACACACACACACACCGATGCATGGTCCTACATGAACGGCCTGGCCCTGCTCCCGCGAGGGCTCATCTGTAGTTCTTGCCTGACTGAGCTTGACCTGATGTCTTCATCAAACACACACACTTAGACACATACATACACACACTATGGTAATTATTCATGCTACCATTACTTTACCATAGTACGTTTCGTGCAAGCAATAGATTGTGGATGAGAACAAAAAAGGTGAATTCTAAATTAAATTTGGACTGTAATAAAAAATGAAAACTTAAATTAATTAATCTGAGCAGTCTGGATAGCTAATGAAATATTTTTTTAAATGTTTAGATTAAATTAAACAATATATAAAACTCTGGATTTTAAAAGAAATGTGTAGCAAAAATTAAACTGAAATGAACTAATATGAGCAGCCAGGATATCTACTAAAAACATATTTTAAAAACATTTAAATCAGCTTAAATAAAATATAAAACTGGGAATTAAAATAAATGGACTCTAACAAAAAAATGTATTTAATTAATTAAAATTTGAGCAGCCAGTATATCTAATAAAAAATTTATAAAAAAATTTTCAACTTAAATCAAAGACTATAATCTACTCCCATCCCATCACTCACTGTAAGTAATTAACTCATAATATCATAATCATTTGTTTTACTCTATTCTCTGATTAACTGGTTTAGTGACGGTCAGAGGTTAGGGGTGTTGTCCCTAAGCTGTGGACCAATCAGACGCCTCTCGCTCTCTCTCTCGGAATAGCAGGAGTCCTCCAGAATTCCTGTTTCTCCGCCTGCATTCCAGACGCCATACCTCCAAAACACAGCATTTAACATCCTTCAGACAAACCAACTGCATCTGGAAAACAAATGCCACTAAATGCATTCTGAGAGCGATTTTAAAACACCAATTCCCTAGCGTTTAGATTTCTAAATGAAAACAGGAAACACTTTCCCTTGTGGACTTTACCATGGTGTGACTATGTGACTATTTTATAAGATATATATATATCGATATATATAGATATATACTGTGAATTTTGGACTATAACAACTTTTACTTGAAAGCAATTAAACAGAAATTAACAATGATCACCAGATATCTAATAAATATATTAAAACAATAATAATATTAATTAAATGAAGTCAAACAAAAATAACACTCCGATGAACTCATTTTAGCTAATTAACAAACTATATAAATAATAATATTCTGTCTTTTGATGTGATTGCTGTCTTTGATGATTTAATCCTATAACACTGTTATGACTGTGATGACTTGGATTTGCCATTTATTATTCTTATTATTATTATTATTATGCATTACGTGCTTTTATCCAATTGTTTTTGTTGTTTTTATCATTTTGGTACCATGGTCAAATGAAAACATTCTGTAATTTAATTAAATAATGCATTATAATTAATAAATAATCAATTAATTAGAATTAAATTAGAATGAATAATTTATTTAATTACATATAAATAGTTTTAAAATTTACAATTTTAAGCCATTTCAGAGAGAGAGAGAGAGAGAGGAGAGAAGAGAGAGAGAGAGAGAGAGAGAGGAGAGAGAGAGAGATAGAGAGGGAGAATACATATTTAAAGAAAATTATAACCATTAAACAACTGTCAAAAAGCTAAAAAAAAAAGTAGATAAATACTTTTTGTTCACTTTATCATGCAGTCCTAAATGGTTCGCATGGTAAAGTGTTGACGAGGGATGAGCTGAGCTGTGTTAGTGGCGTCTGTTGTGAACGGATCTCTTTAGATTTGAGCGTGTGGCCAATTTACACCTGAATGTCTCTGTAGAATCATGATGCATCCACCGATGAAGCTCAGCGCCGGGTGGAGGTCCGACTCCAGCCGCTGGAATGATGGGATGTGTTAATGAGATCAGAGGACCCCCCAACCATCACTGAACCATCTGTGTGTGGTTGTGTGAGAGGAGAGAGAGAGAGAGATGCAGGAGAGAGAGAAGAGAGAGAGAGATAGAGGAGAGAGAGAGTGGTGTGTGTGTGTGTGAGAGAGAGAGAGAGAGAGAGAGAGCGAGGAGAGAGAGAGAGAGAGGAGAAGAGTGTGTGTGTTTGTGTGTGTTGTTGGAGACGGCGCGGAGGGAGAGAGATGAGTGAGTGTGTGGGTGAGATGATGATAGAGAGAGAGAGAGATTAGAGTGAGTGATGGTGAGTGTTTGGTTGTGTTGTAGATTGTGGTGATAAGCGAGAGAGAGAGAGAAGGAGTGTGTGTTTGTGTGAGAGAGAGAGAGTGAGTGAGAGAGAAGAGAGAGAGTGTGTGTGTGTGTGTGTGTGTGTGTGAGAGCGAGAGAGCGAGAGAGAGAGAGAGAGAGTGTGAGTGTGTGTGTATAGAGAGAGAGAGTAGAGATATAGAGTGAGTGGTGTGTGTGTGTGATATCGGAGAGAGAGAGCGAGTGTGTGGTGTGGTGTGTGTGAGAGGAGAGAGAGGAGAGTGAGAGAGATAGAGAGAGAGAGAAGAGAGAGAGAGAGAGTGTGTGTGCGAGAGAGAGAGAGAGTGTGTGTTGTGTGTGTGTTTGTGATAGCTAGAGAGAGAGAGAGAGAGAGAGAGAGATATATCGAGAGTGGTGTGGGTTTTTGTGTGTGTGAGAGAGAGATAGAGATAGTGTGTTTGTTTGTGTGTGAGAGTTCAAGAGAGAGAGATAGAGAGAGAGAGAGAGAGTAGAGAGAGAGAGCGAGAGAGAGAGTGTGTGGTGCGAGAGAGAGATATTGATGGTGTGTGTGTGTTGTGTGAATACGAGAGAGATAGAGAGTGAGAGATAAGTAGCGAGAGAGTGTTGTGCGAAGAGAGTGTGTGTGTGTGTTGTGAGAAGAGTGTATGTGTGTGTGTGTTTGTGGTTTTGGGTGTTGTGGTGTGTGAGAGAGTGTATGTGTGGTTTGTTTGAGATTGTCATTTGTGTTTTTGTGTGTGTGTGTGTGAGAGTGTATGTGTGTGTGTGTGTGTATATAATGTGTGTGTGTGTGTGTGTGTGTGGTTGTGTTGGTGTGTGTGTGTGTTGAAGGGTTGTGTAGAGAGAGATGTGTTTTGTCATTATTTATTTCATAAAGTACATGACTAATGAGGTTAACAATAGTATTAACAAATTAAAGTATTTTACAATCTGGATAATATAACAATTAAGTTCAAAAAATTAGGTTAAGTTAAAAATTTCCAGTTTTGTAAAATTTATGTTTTAATTATTCTGACATTTTGTAAAAAAACAAAAAAAAACAATTATAAGAATCTTTAACCATGTTTAAGCTCTCTAAAACAAATATTAAGTTAAAATCCTGATATTGTTTATTTCCCAATACATGAATAAATAATTTAATAATAATATTAAAACATAACTATAACTATAAATTACATTTATTAGTCTATTACATTAGGTTATTGTAACATGTTTTTATTTTTTTAATTTTAGATTTCTATAAAAAGTGAAATGTAATACTAATAAAACAAATTTGAAGAATATTTACATGTTTTTAAAAGGCTTATTTCTTAAAATCCTGATATAAATTATTTATACAATAGATTAATCTTTTAATATGTAACAAAATCATATAATATAAAATAACATTGTTTTAGAAAACTATTTAATTTTTGATAAAAACAAACAGCGTACAAAAATATATACACTACTACCCATTGTTTAATACCTCTTACATTTAAGTTTGTGCTCTCAAAATGGTAATATTTTTAATTAGTTAAATAATCCTGATATTAATTTTATTTTAAAATTAACATTAATATAATTAATTACAATGACTAAATAAAACAATATAATAACAATATAATTTGATAATACTTAATAATACTTATTTCATTCATATATATTATTGTTATTATAATTACTATAAATATAACACATTCTTTGCTCTAATGACTTTTAATTCCTCAACTAACCTAAATGTGCTCAGAAAACGAAACAGTCAACTAATCAGCTTTCATTTTTTTTTTTCATATTCCACATCATTTAAATAAAAAGTTCCTCTAATAAATTCATGAGCAATCACAGAGGTCAGCTAGACTCTTTTCACACAATCTTTCGTCTCTTGCAATGAAAATACTGCAGGAACGACAGGAAAAAATGGTTTGCTGAATAAACAGCAATAAAGTATTTGTGTCGGAAAACTGCTTGCAGGAGACAACAAGATTCCGGCGCTTCTTAACTGGGCCTCGCAGAGACCAAACCTGCTTACAGTCTGGAACTTTTGTGTGCTTCATTTAGCAGGTACATGACAGGAGGAGATGAAAACGCGCTGGGGTGGACGCACCCTTCTCACACACCACACACACACACACACACACACACAGACACCACACACGGTTTTTTTTTTTGTTTTGTGAAAACAGGGGGGACTCTTCTCCATAGCGTAATGGTTTTTCCTACTTGTGTCAGGAGACCGTATATTCTATTTGCCCTAAACCCACCCTAAAACCTAACCCTAACCCTAATACCACCAAAGAAACCCTAACTACCCGCTACCCCTGAAACCAGAACCTAACTACCCCCTCACAGGACCTTTCCTGTTTTCCCTGCTAAAATTTTCAGATTTTACACTCCATTCTGTGTGATTTATAAGGGTTTTGAAAAGGGGGGACATGGGGTAATGTCCTGAAAAGTCCCCTTCTCCTTGTAATACCTGTCATACCTTTGTCATTATAACAAATGTATGTCCTCATTTGTCACAAAACAAAACACACACACACAAAAACACACACACTCACACACACAACACAAACACACACAAACACACACAAAAACACAAACACACACAAACACACACACACACACACACTCTCACACTCTCTCTCTCTAACACACACACACACTCACACACACAACACTACCACACCCACAAACGCTCCCACTCACTCCACACTCACACCACACACTCCACACTCACACCACACTCACACACACAGTCAAACACACCTCACACAACAACACTCACACACACCACTCCACACCACTCACACACACACACTCACACACACACTCACACACTCTTGTACTCCTCAGTGCTCAGCATGTATGGTGACTCACAGGTCATTTTCTAATGAACGGATTTGTGTTTGCAGGAGAGACTTCACATCACATACAGGTAAAGCTCACACAACGTCACCGGATGCAGAAGATTCAATAAGGATCAAACACACAAGGGTTTGTTAAAGTAAAGCTCTTTAGTGCCGTGCCCCAAAAAATTTGAGAAAATGAAGCTCTGCTGTAATGAGAATCGGTTAAAACTGAAACTTTCTGAAATGAACTATGGGTTGTTTATAAAGGGCTTTTCAGTTTATGAGTGAAATAAGACCTGTGATAAACATTATTTGCAACTTGCATTAGTACAAAGACAATTTCATTTTCTCTGACATTTTCTACCTCTCACTATCCTACAGACGGCCTTAGAGGAAATTCTAAATAAATAATAAATACATCAATTTTTACACAATACATACAATAAAATAAATACATATTTTTTCATATAAATTAAGAGCCCTAATATAAGTTATAAGTTAAAAAAAATATCAAAGATGTAATAAATAAATACATCAATTTCTACATACAATAAAATAAATACATACATTTAAATACATGATGTGGCGAATAATTAATTTCTGAAAAAGTGATCATATGAAATTGTTATATTTTAATATGATTTGATTAAAAACTTCCTGCTGACAAATGGGCAAAACCTTTAAATAAATAAATAAATTTTAATTAAAGCTATATTAAACTTTTATTGTTTTGATGTTTAAAAAAATGTTTTGATTTTATATAAAATAAGCAGCTTACATTTTAAAAAACGTTTTGCGTTCACATTTGAGGTCTGACCGCATGTGATTTAAGTTGTAATAAAACAACCAAGTATCTTCTACTAATATTCACCAAATAATCTTTTTCTCTAAATGCAAAATTCCCTCTTGATTTTACACTGTAGAGCCTGAGCCGGATTTCAGACACAGGAAGTGATGTCACGTCTGCTCAGAGCTCCACAGGAAGGAAACGTGGACGGACAAAGCCCTGACCTCAGAGAGCCACGAACAAACAACCGTCCGAGAGTCCGAAACTAATGCGCAATACACACATATTTCAGAGAAAAGCTGTGCATCATTATGCAATTTCTGCCAGATCTAAGTTAATTCTATTAATAATTAGGGGTTCTGTGGCTCTTAGTTCACGTCTGTTAGTTGTGAGCTCGTTTGTGTGCAAGTGTACTAATAAAAGCTGACAAAACAACAACAACAACAACAACAAAAACCTTCAGTTTCTCTCTTCCAAGTAAAAAAAACGAACCAAAATACTGACGACGACATCAAGACTCGTATGCAAATTTTGTCCAATCAAACGCTCTCTAGAAAGTGAATGCCCCTCCCACTGACTAGCGACCGATTCAACATGATTCACAGCCGTGATGCAGACTAAATTCTACTGGCTATTTTAAAAAGAAACTCCACCCTAACTTCCTGTTTCAACAGGAAACACATCAACAAAGGAAACAAACCACACAGATCGAGCCATTTTCATGGGGTATTTTTAAGAAGATCCCTAATATAATACAGTAAAATAACTTCACAATGCTCAAAAGAATAAATAAATATTTTCTTATATACTAATAAGTTCTTGCCTTAAAGTCAATGTTTATGACAGAGAGTGATAGAGAGCGAGGCAAACAGCCTCATATTACAGTTTTCATGCTTTAAGTCGGGCTTAATTAGTCTGAGGCCGATTATCTGCTCACTGGATGAGACAGAGACGGCCAGCAGCACAGCACAGCATTCTGGGTAAATGAGCATCAGCACTGCACACACACACACTCTCAGAGATGTGTGACAGAAACACACAAACCAGCACACACTTTCCAGACGTTTCTGATCACTGAATCAATGACTGATTCAATCTGACTCCCTAACGAATCATTCAGATGAATCATCATGAAACCGAATCATCAAAAGAACAATTCACTCACAATGAAAGCCGACCAAACATCATAAAGCCAATAAACAATCACATGTCCCATCATGCTCCGCTCCAGCTCTTACCTGCTAATCTGGAGTTGGTGTACGGCGGAGAGATGCTGTCATGTGACGCCAGGTCCCGACTGGCCATGTGACCGTACTGAGAGCCGTCAGCGTAATTCTGCAGGGGTCAAAGGTTAAAGGTCAAATATACGCATAAAAATGATTGAGAATCCCCTAGTGAAGAATATAAATACTCAAATGTTTTGAAATACATTTATTTTATGCTAAGTATTCTATAAATACATTTATATATTCATGTACTTTATATTATATCATAATCATATATTATATTATTCAAAATGCTTTCGTTTTTATATCAAAAAGAATATTATTTTATATAACCTTCTAAAACAAAAGACAACAATTAATGAGATAAATAGCATGAAGTGACACAATTCATAAATTACAACCTATAAATTAATGATAATACCTACTTTATTATTATTATTTTTTTTTGCATTTTATTATTGTTTTCATACAGGGAACGTATAGGACTCATCTACGTCAAATGATAAAATATATTCCTTTTGCTTCAAGTGTTCAATACTGTACTGTATTTAATAATACTTGTTTATTCTTTACAAGGATAACATCTTATTATTATTAAAAGGGATACAATTGATATGTTTGTATTTCCCCTATTGTGAAGTATAAATAATACAAAAAGTTTACAAAAAACAAGAATAAAGTCAGTCTGTGATAAAAAATCTATAATACCTAATCATAGAGTGAGGGTATGTTATATTAGAGTTAGATGTAAATATATTATATATTCAGCCTTAATGGCTTAAACATTTATAATTAACTTAAAATTTCACAATAAACATATAAATGATAAAATAAACAAAAACATATTGATGTGTTTAAAATCGGCAAAATCCATAAAGAGTGAAACTCCATTATTTCAAGAAATATAGAATATATACACAGTATATAGTGTACATGGTTTCATTAAGATAAATTGTACTGAAGATGTAAGGAGAAATATAACATGATCAGATACATTAGAAATGCTACATTAAATAAAATGTAAAAAATAAAATAAATAATAAATATTGATGTGCTTAATGGCACAAACTATCGAGAGAAACTAAATGCATTTTAAAAAGTCAACATTGGCCCTATTAACAGTTAATATTCAGTATTGGTCTTATTTTGCAAAACCCAAAAACTTGTTCCATCACTGAAATGACCTTAGCTTCCACATTACATCACAAATATAAGATTATTATTATTGCTTCTTTCCGTCCAACCACCTGCCTTAGTGTGTAAAATTTAGATTATACTCCAATCAGATCATGCTGGATAAATCCTGTCCGGCCTCACTGAATATTCAGATTCACTCAGAAGTAATTAATAAACCTGGCATAAATTAAAGGAGTTCACAGGCCACACTCTCAAGACTTAATGTCAGTCTCATGCATGGCTCTCGAGGTAAATTACGGTTAGGAATCTAAAGACACCTGCAGCCTCCGACTGTCACTCAGGTGTGAGCGTGGGTCACTGGGAATAAAGCGCTCGGGAAAGTTCATTCACAGAGACGGTGTTCTACACAAGGGTGAAGCTGTGAAGTCATCTGCATTCGGCGGACGCGTGGAGCAGAAAGTGCTCCGTAAGCACGTCCTTGATTCACCTCCGATCGCCGATTCTGCTGACGGCCCTATCAGAGCGACCTTTGACCTCTCAGACGTCGCCGTCAAATTCAAGCGGAACAATGTCAAAATAACCTAATGTAGATGCAACTCTGAGGATGCAAACAATCCCACAATGCACTAGTTCAAAATGCAAAAGATGCTCATCCAAGGTGGAGGATGAGAAACATGAGAAGTATTAAAATCGCGATTAATCGCATGCAATATAAAAGTTTTTGTTTACATAGTTTATGTGTGTGTACTGTGTATATTTATTACGTATATATACATACACACCCATGCATGTATATATTTAAAAAATATATATTATGTTTAGATTTATATATAATATAAATATATGACTTACATAAATACATGTAAATATGTTCTAATTATAACTGTATGTTTGTTGTAGTTATATATACACAGAACCACACATATATTATGTAAATAATGACTCGATTAATCATTTGACAGCGCTAATTAAAATGCTTACACTTCATTTATGACTGAATAATGTCAATTAAAAATGACATTAAACTATTTCCCCAATATTTGTGCACACTATAATGCATTATTTTATTAATTAGAATTTTATTAGTTCAGCAACACATTAACCTCCCACCTCTAACTGACAGCAGTGGTGTTTATATTGTATTCTATATCATATCTAAAATAGAAATAAATATATTTTTAATGGTGCAAACAATACATAGAGTATGTTTAAAAAAATGAAAATTGGCTTCTAAATTTAAAATATGTGTATACTGTCCATTAATGTTTCAATAAGATAATATCATAATTAAAACGAGAGTTAAGTTATATTTTACATTTCATTCATTGAGCTTTATCTAAAGCACAAAATGAGGAATACAAGTGATAAATACATAACAAATAGAAATAGAAATAAATGTATATAAATGCTAAAATGAATAATCTTAGATAAATGATAAATACTACATTATATCTAAAATAGAAATAAATACTGATGTTTATAAACAATAAATGAAGTGAAATTCAAGAAGAAAAAATATATATAAAATTTCAATTCACATTTCAATTAAATAATTATAATAAATTGAAATGACACAATAAATTTAATTTATTAATTTAGCTTTTATCCAAGGTGACATGTACTGAGGAATAAACAAGGATAAATATATATATGATACAAAATAAATATATATATATTCTACAGACATGAATAATAAATATGAATATTTAAATACTTATAAGCTAAACCCAAGCCTTTTTCAGATTACATTAGATGCTTCACTACATGACATCTACTGAGGAATACAATTGACAAATAGATAATAAAATAATAAATATATAAATGACAAATAAATAATACATATAATACATAATATAATATAAATGGCAGGTATTTTTTATACTAATTAGAGTTAATGCATCATTAGTTCAGAAACACATTAACGTCAACATCTATTGACATCAATTTAGTCAAATTAGTCAAAGTCTGATCTGTGAAACTGAAGTTTCATTTTAAATTAGGATGTTGCCTTAGAAGTCAGCTGCCTATGTAGGGAGCCTACAGCAAGACGGCTCACTAGGGTTTGAACCCGAACACTGAAACCAAAAGCATTTATAAATGTGTAAGAACTCACCTTTGTGGCACGAACTCCATTCCCCCAAGACGAACTGGCTCTGTCTTCCAGATCTACAGAGAGAAGGACAGAAATCACATTCACAAACTCATCTCAGACATCTATTTATTCATAAATCCTGTTCAAATCTGCACTCAAATGAAAAACGAAGTGTCCTAATATTAAATAAAAACAGTTACCATCTTCACGCCGTTCATATTTCCCGCAGTAATGCAGGCCGTGCGTGACATAAATGTGATGTTTACATTCACACAGGTCTAATTCTAATGACGGAGAGACAATGCAACATTATGCACTTTATAATGGCGGTAATTAACGACGCATATGCGGCTTCTGTCTTTACATTGTCTCAGGCTCTTTCTTCCTAAACGCTTTATTGAATCGCCCACCGTGAAAAAAACCCCCCTCTCCACAAATCCTCTCCCACTCACAATGAGAACTCAATCAAAACACGCTCAGCAAACTTCACTTCAAAGTGGCCCTCGTGACGCTCATTTATCGCAAAGTCAACAGCTGATAAAAGGAGCCTCCATTCGTACAGGCCTTCGTGACTTAAAGAGAAACAAACCACTTTAAAATAAGCTCCGCTGAACCGAGTAAAGCAGCAGATCTGTCATCGACGACTGACGGCCAACACAAAGACTAAAAAGCATCCGAATGCAGGTCTGAATCGACTGGTTAATAACATTCAGACAGCAGCTGAGAAGGAGACTTTCCTGATCCTCACAAACTCATGGAAGCCTGTCCTGCTCACATTTCACTCCAGAACTATAGAAACAAATTAAATAAGTAAATATACTAAAATTAAGAACTATCAAAATCTATTCCTTTTAACATTATTTCATGTCAGTTAACACAATACCTCATTCTCATTCGTTCCTCATGTTGGGTTTTCCTAATTCCTATTATTATTTTACTAAATATTACTAGGAAGTAGAAAAACAAAAATGAGTAAAATTTTGTACATTTTAAATCATAATAAATTAAGGATTATTTTCACTATGTATATTGTATGTGTAATATAAATACTATATAATAGTAAATAAGAATTGCTTATTAAATAAACATATAATATGTTTTTATTTATCTTACAACATAAATTGGCATAAATTAATCTATTTGATCAAAAATTTTTTATGTTCCTTCAAAATATGGAATGATTTTTTCTTATTAGTAGTTTGAATAGCATTAGATTATTATCTATATTGAGTGAATTATCATTGAGTAAATATTATTTAATTTATTCAGATTTAAAAAAAATTAAAATATTTTTAAAAACATTAAAAAAAAAAAAAAAAAAAAAAAGTGATTCTTCTTATTTACGCTGAGAAAAATACAATTTTAAAACTGACATTTATTATCTTTTTTAATTATATATAGCATTACAATGAGAATTCTGTGGTGAAATATCAAAATGCACAAAAAATCTGTTATAATAACAGTTAATTTAGTCTAATTTAGTCTTTCTTTCTATTGATTTTGCGGTGAATTATGAGCGGCACATGTTCCTGTCCGCTCTCGTGAAATTCAGCTCTACAGGAAGACACATCTGACATCACTTCCTGTCCACGGTCACTGGATCACTGTTTCTAGAAGGTTTCCTCTCTAAAGCCAGTTCAGTTGAGACATAATTATTTATTTGAGCAGTCTCACACACTCACACACACACACACACACACACTCATCCATTATTTATCAGACTCTCTGTAACTCTCTATGTAATTTATTACTCTGAATCTCCCTCCTTATCAGCTACTGCCCACACATTCTCACACACACACACACACACACACACACACCTTTCACCTCTCAAACCTCTCCTGGCACCTGGGGTCTCGCTGCCTAAAGCCAGAACAGACCAATAGACCCATATAACACACACACACACACACACACACACACACGCAGATCTTTTCATATTTCTCTTTTTCATCACTACTCTCTCAATCTATCCGTCTTCACCAAGATGGAGCTGCAATTTCTGTGTGTGTGTGTGTGCGCACTGACTTATATTTAAACCAAACTGTGGGCACATTAACATGAGGTAAAGCCACTAAATTCCCAACGAAATCACAAATGAGATCTCATTAATATCTTAAATGTTTCTCCTAAACAGCAATGAAACCAGATAGAGACTCGTGCCAAAAACTCAGAGAAACCTCTGAGCAGTAGCATGTCTTCTAGACAATTTCAGTTTAACGTGGCTCATTAGCATGACAGATAACCTAGCTTAACTAGTTTGGATTACAGTGAAAACAAGCACAGAGTCCAAAACCACTCAGAACCAGCTTCCACCAGACCACCAAAACCAGGATTTCAGTGCTGTAAGACGCTAAAATCAAAATCCGGATCCGCTCAGAACTGGTCTGATCTACTGGAGCTGGGGCTGTTTGAGATGAAAGATTCTGCAGATTTGATTGACAGCTGTCAGTCAGAGAGCATATTATTCCTTAAACAAAAACACCTAGAGCTCCAGATGTTACGTGAGAAAGTAAGAACATTTTTACATAAAATTAGATTAAAAAAAAGACTGCATTTATTTCAACAAAAATACAGTAAAATCAGTAAAATTGTGAAATATTATTACAATTTAAAACAGCTGTTTTCTATGTGAATATCTGTTAAACTGTAATTTATTTCTGTGATGCAGCGTTGAATTTTCAGCATCATTCCTCCAGTCTTCAGTGTCACATGATCTTCAGAAATCATTCTAATATGCTGATCTGATGCTCAAGAAACATTTCTGATTATCATCTATGTTGAAAACAGTTGTGCTGCACAATATTTTTGTGGGAACTGTGATGCATTTTATTTCTCAGGATTCACAGATGAATAGAAAGTTCAAAAGAACAGCATTTATTTGAAATATTGTAACATTGCAGATGCATTTACTATCACTTTTGATCAATTTATTGCATCTTTGCAGAATAAAATTGTAATTTATTTAAAAAATGAATGTATATATGACTTTCTGTACTTACTGGTTTATTTTTGTTCTGAAATAGTCAATCATTTATAACTGAACAAAATGTTCCACAGGAGGAGATGATATGATTTTGATATGATTTGAAGTAAAGAAAATGCAGCAGTGTTTGTTCTTAAAAACGTATCAAACAGAACTAAACTAATCAGCTGTAAAATAACTATTTCTAACATCTAGTCTAGCCACTAACCCTGGCCTTGTAATAAACTAATAAATTATTTAAAATCCATCTGACAAATCAGAGTAAATATTGACATCACAGCGGCCTCATATTCGGGACACGGCAGAATATTGTTTTATTAGAAATATTTACTTGAAGCTTAAATATTGTTTCGTATCTAATATTGTTTGAAGAGTATGTGTGTGTGTGTGTGTCTCCGGCCTCTCATCAGCGTCTAATGAAGTTAGTGACAGATGAGTGTGTGTGTGTCTTTCACAGATGAAATTAAAGCTCCTGACACAAAACAGACTCATATTAATAGTGTTACGTGTGCAGTAAGACACAAACAGAAGCCTGTCTCTCTCTCTCTCTCTCATGCCTCCTTTCATCTGTCGCTCTCTCTGGCCTTCAACTCCCGCAGAAGAGACGGAAAACAGAGGAACAGAGACCAGATGAGAGAAGAAAACATTTAGAAATATTAGAAAGTGTTGTACTTCAAAATAAAATTTAAATATTACTGTCTCCGTTATTGCACAAAAGCTGCATTTGTGTTAGTCTGTCTTGTTACCTGCAGCGCACACACACACACACACAGTGACAGTGGGTCATTAACCCAGACCTCCGCTGTCAGCTGGACTCCAACATGTCAGTCTCACACGACCCATAACCCCCTGCTCTGATCCAGGACCAGCACAGCCCTCATGAGCTTAATGCCGAGTGTCACCACACACACACACCACACACACAGTCCATTCACATAGTTTCTGCTGAAGACGCAATGCGTTCTATATGTTCTGCAATATCAGACAGAAACACTCAATAGAATGATAGATAGAAAGAACACTAGAACAACAGACAGAATGATAGAATGATAAACAGACAGACGGACGGACGGACGGACAGACAGACAGACAGATAGATAGATAGAACGATGGATGTAAAGTTGGATGTAGAGAATGATTGATGGATAGAACGATGGATGCATTAAATGATAGATGGATGGATGGATGGATGATGGATGATGGATGATGGATGATGGATGATGGATGATGGATGGATGGATGATGGATGGATGATGGATGGATGAAGAATGATGGATGGATGGATGGATGAAAGGATAGGTGGGTGGATGGATGGATGATGTAAAGATGGATGGAGAGAAGGATGGATGGATGGATGGATGAAAGGATAAGTGGTGGAATGGATGCTGTAGATGATGGAGAGAATGATGGATGGATGGATGGATGGATGAAAGGATAGGTGGGTGGATGGATGATGTAAAGATGGATGGAGAGAATGATGGATGTAAAGATGGATGGACAGAAAGAACGATGGCTGTATGGATGGAGAGAACGATAGATGGATGGATGGATGGACAGAATTATTCCATATACAAAGCTCTGAGCTGCTCCACGTTCATTTTACAGCTCTAGACTCGTACTGGATAATGACTGGTGACTCATTTGAGTCTGTTTTAGTTCTCAGGAGAGAATTTGAGGAGAAACGCCTAAATTAAAGTTGATCCTTAAATCAAACATAAATAAGAACTCAATTAATGAAAGAGTAACATTACAAAAATACATTCATCCTCAAGGTTTTATACAGCAGCGGCTCATGTGTTTATCACTGTCACAGTCCACGCTTTAACCCTGGTAAAACCCCAGTAACACGCGTGATCGTTGAGTGTGAGGCATCTGAGGTGTGTGTGGATTTAAAGAGCTCCTGACGGTTATTAGCAAGTGTGCTTCACACACTCTCTTTCTCTGGGAATATGACGTTATTCCCAGCACTTCCGCCACTAAAGCCGGATTCCAGCATTCCCAAACGCACCTCCCCCAAAGCAGCTCACATCTGGAGAGACGCACACGAGGAGAGGAATGAGACGAGAAGATACACACATCTGCACACAGACACACACTTATATTTCCATGCATCTGATCACAGCAGCACTACAAAGTCATTTTGAGCTGTATTCTTTAAGAAAATTAAGGTGAGGCAAAGTCTTAGAAACATTCTTTCAAATGTTGTAAGCACATTGCAAGTCTCTCATTACAAAATGGTGATGGACAGAATGATGGATGGGTGGATGGATAGATGGATAAGTGGATGGATGGATGATGGATGGATGATAGAATGATGGATGGATGGATGGAATGATGGATGAAAGATGTCATGTAGGATAATGATGAAAGGATGGATGGATGGATGGATGGATGAAAAGATTGATAGAACTATGGAGGTATGGATAGATTGATGCAGAGAATGATGGATGGGTGGATGGATAGATGGATGGATTAAAGGATAGGTGGATGGATGGATGCTGTAAAGACGGATGGATGGATGGATGGATGGATGGAGGATGGTTGATGGATGATGGATGGATGGATGGATGAAAGGATAGGTGGATGGATGGATGATGTAAAATGGATGGAGAGAATGATGGATGAAAGGATAGGTGGATGGATGATGTAAAATGGATGGAGAGAATGATGGACTGATGAATAAATGGATGGATTAAAGGATAGGTGGCTGGATGAATGATGTAAAGATGGATGGAGAGAATGATGGATGAAAAGATTGATAGAACTATGGAGGTATGGATAGATAGATAGATAGATAGATAGATGAGGATTTGTGCAAATTAGTGCATATTTAATTAGATGATGCCTCATTTTCATATTTAAATATACAATGTTCAGAAAACTTGTACAACACAATTGTGTGATTATGTGATAATCACAGCAGGATCTGTCCTTACTGGGATTAATCAACAGTGGTGAAGTAGAAGACAGAAACAGAAGAACGTAATTCTCGGGGATGCTGGTTAACACATTTTAAAACCCTACTAACCTTTTTGAAAACCTTTTAGTTTAAACCTGATGGAGGAGAGGAATCAAAGTTTAACCAAAATAATGTCCAATAATCACATATCTGCTGGTTTGTTCAGTTCTCGAACTCCAGGTCCATCAAGAGATGCTTGACTTACTAAACACTGCGAATAAACATGAAGAGAAAGGCAGAAAGAACTCCACTATTCAGTCATTATCACCAAACCGCTCAGAGAAGTTCCTTCCTGCACGACACTCGAGGGAACGACCTCATTTCCTGAGCTCAGTGCACAGAGAGGGGCTGTTCCATTTTACTCTAACTGACCTTTGACCTCTTTACATACACACTCACACACACAATGACACAACAGTGTATGTGGAACACACACGTGGCACTGCATGAGCGCTGCATGATTTGCAGGGGAAAAAATTATAATAATAACAAAAAATAAGATTTTTATTTTTGGATAAAAATTATGATTATTATTTAAAATGTGTTTAAAAAACAAAAATAAAAAAAAAGTACAGGTTTGCTGGGCTGCAAAATTTTACCAAAAATGTTGTGGTTATATACCAATATGATTATAAAAAAACAACACCAAACAGTAATAGTGCCGATATGACTATAAAATAATAATATCAAACAATAATAACACCAATTTGACTCATATAATAATAATAATGCATTATTATTTAAATTAAAATAGTGCCTTATTTTATGATAAAATATTGTTCAAAAATATTATTTATTGTTATTTTATTTTAAGATTAGTATGAAAACATTAAGCAAAATAATAAATATTACTATGTAATATTCAAATTCAAATAAAAATATTTAAGAAAATATAACAAAAATAATAAAAAAATGATAACACAAAATTGAATTTACAGTACAACAGTACGATTACAATACTAACATTTATGTATGTCTTAATTTCTTAAATTGTATATGTTAAACCATCAAGCTTATATTTAGTCAATTTGATGTTTGATTTCTGTGATTTTATAATTGCACTAAGCCATATGGCGATTTTGTTTATTTCGATGAATCGTGCAGCAACAAAACCACTGGGTCTATCTGGGATCAATTTTGTATTTGTTATGCATTGAGAAAAAAAGAAGTCTAGAGCTTGTAAATAACGTGAGCTTGAAACCTAGTGTGACAACGGTCTGAAAATGATGGATTGATCTTTAAAGGAGGAATAATTTGACAGATTCAGCATCATCAATCTGACTGCACTCTCTTAAACGCCCTCTTGGAAAGCACATTTTTTCCATCGTCTTTTTCGTTATTTTGGTTCTTAAATTGAATTCAATCTTTGTTCCCACATCCTGAGGCTACTGACGTCTCGCCGCAGCGCAGAAAAAGTTCAGATGATTCATTTGGTGGCTTTCAACATCAAAAAACGGGAACAGATCAGCCTTCTCTCCGAATCTGTCAGAAGCCGTTGGTTATGTTCGGGGCCGGATCGTGTTTTTACAGCTTACTGCGAGGTGAAACCGCACCTGCAGCTGCGTGAAAACCCGATGGAAAAGATCTGCTGAGGAATGCTGCTGCTGACGGGTTAACCAGACCTGCACTAGTCTCTCTAGGTTACTGCAGCACCTGCGCTCAACAACAGAGCCTCTCTGTGTGCTTTAGTGCCTGTCGTTGGTGGTTTGGCTTCCTGATGGCAGTTACAGATGTCAAGAGCTTCAGACTCGGAGTCAGGAAGGTGCTGAGCTCCAGATGATGTCTGAGAGTCACAGAGAGCAAATGCATTCAGGGTTGTCAGTGAAAATCATCTCCGTATTACAGGACGTGATCGGACAAAACATACAAAATAAAAATGATTCTGACAACTGATGGAGTTTTACTGACTGAGGGCAGATAGAGCACTGAACATATGAGATGGATTAATATATGCTGTAACAAAATATTTATTTATTAAATATGCATTGCATAAATTCCATATAGCTACTACTAAAATTACTATGAAAATACGTCTTTAAATATATTTTCATTTTTTCTGTTTATTTCATATATTTTTATTAGTTTTTATATTTTATATTCATTTTTTATATTACATTAGATTTTACTTTAGATACTAAATTTACACTTGTTTTTAATAAGTACATAAAAAAAATAATGAAATTAAAAAAAGAAAAAATATGAAATTTAGCTTAAAGAAAAAATGAAGAAAAATGAAAAATTTTGTATGCATCTTCTGATTTGAGATGAAAAATTTGGACGAACCAAAGTACCACACCATTCCTAACCCCCCCCCCCCCCCATTCTCAAAAACTAAAGCATATTATAAATGCTTTCTGAAGGACGTGACACTGAAGATTGGAGTAATGATGCTGAAAACTCACAGTAATCAATTACAGTCTAACAGATATTCACATAGGAAACAGTTATTTTGAATAATAATAATAATATTTCACCATTTTTACTGTATTTTTGATCAAATAAATGCAGCCTTGGTGAGCAGAAGAGACTTTCAAAAACATTCATGCCATCAGAATTTTAACTTACTAGCACAGTAAAACTCATGACAAACTCTGACATTAGTCACTGTTATTATATCGGTTCACCTCTCATGACCGTACTGTATATCATCCATCATTACACCCGCACTAATATCACAACTCACACAAACAATGCCGAGAGAACTACCTGCTTCCGGCTTCCTGTTTTCCCAAATGGGGATTTCCATGCTTTGATTATGGTTTCTTCTCATCCTGGGCTCACAGAGAGCGGATCAGGGTCACGGGTTCGATCCTCCTCATGCCATTATCATGTCATGATCCGGACCAGGACAAACAAACAAACAGCCTCTAAAACACTAACAAATCAACTCATGCTCCCAGAAAAGATCTCCACATTGTCTCAGACTCTACTCAGATTTACCAAGATCCCAAAGTTCGAGATCTCTATATAAATCAATGATCTGAGCTGCTGCACATTCATTTTACTGGATGATACCCATTTACACTGAAAAACACGAGCTGAACTGAAGCAAACATCTCATTCAGACTCATTTAAGCTAAATTATACTCAATAGTGTCATATAAAACATTCCCATTAAATAAAAGTGGGAATCACACACACATACAAACAATAAAATTCAGAATTACATAAATATCATATAATCCATTCTAAATTAGGTTAGATTCATACATACTAAACTGTATTAATTTAGTTTATACCTTTATAAACGTTTACATTTACATTTAGCCATTTAGCAGACGCTTTTATCCCCCTAAAAATAAATATATATATGTTTGCCGTTTAAATATAATTACTTTAATTTTAAATAAAAATAATGATTTATTTATTATTCATTGTAAAAAGCAATAACATGCCTATGGGACTTCGTGGCCTAATGTTGAGAGGCTGATCGGTTGCGGGTTCGGTCTCGTACCGGCAGGGATTGTAGGTTGGGGCGTGAAGTCAGCGCTCTCTTCCACCTTCAATACCACGACTGAGGTGCCCTTGAGCAAGGCAGCATAAATGGCTGCCCACTGCTTCGTGTGTGTGTGTGTGTACATGTTTATTTATACTTGGATAAATGCAGAGCACCAAAATAATTTCGGAGTATGGGTCACCATACTGCCACATGTCACATCACTCCTTTAAAAATAAATGCCTTGTGACATATTTTCCATGCCTTAAAAAAATTAATAAAAAATATTAATCATTGTAAAATGATTATGAAAAAGTCATGAATTTAATGCTTCAATGACACTACAAAATAATTAAATAAAATATTAAATATAAAAAAATATAGGATATAATTTATTACTTATTGTACCAATCACTTGAAATTGTCCACAATCACAATACAAAAAACATTTTCTGGCTTCATTATCTAGTAGAAGTAGACGTAAAATATTATTTCTTAATTTTTGGACGTTTTCATGAGACAAACCCCTGTACTCTCTCTCTCTGTCACACACACACACACACACACACACAAACTTCAGAGGATGTCTTACTGGTTGATCTGAGTTGATCTGACAATATTAAAGCACATTTAACATGCAAGAACTTTAAATTTTAACTGGCTTTGGCCAGTAAATAATGCAGAACTGCTGGTAATTTTACCTTTTTCACCCTCATTTCTCTCTCTCTCTCTCTCAACACACATACACACACTTCAATCACCTGATGCACCTAGTTTGTGATAGTTTCACATAAAATATGACACGCACATGACCGCATGACACAGAGAGGCGTCCGAGCGAAAGAACCCAGGGCAGGAGCGCCAGCGTCTCAGAAAGCAGAAGTGAGACGCGTCTGTCTCTCTCCATCAGCGTGAGGCTGAGAGGAGCTGAAACTAATGTTCCCGCATGTTTACCTCACCGAATTATTTAAAGCAATGCCGGCTCTTAGCGCCAAATGACACTAAAACACCCAAACGAGCTGCCGTTCACAGTCTGTGTCAGAGCCTTCAGAGCTTCACATTCACAGCGACTGACCGGCTCATGAGCACAGAAAACACTCACTTCAGTCTCACACTACTTTCATCTCAATCAACCACCTCGCTCTGAACCATCAACACAACAATACTATTATTATATTATTATTCTTCCGTTCATTACAAAGACACTTGAGCGAGTTGTGTTCAACCAACTCTCTATGCACCTTGCACAGAACAACCTCCTGGACAACAACCAATCTGGCTTCAAAAGCAGCCACTCAACTGAGACTGCCCTGCTCTCGGTTACTGAAGCCCTGAGACTGGCAAGAGCAGCTTTCAAATCCTCAGTACTCATCTTGCTGGATCTGTCTGCTGCTTTTGACACAGTTAACCACCAGATCCTCCTGCCCCCCTCAGAAGATGTGCATTCAGGAACCAGCACTCAATGGGTTTCAGTCTATCTCACTTGTAGGTCTTTCAGGGTGTCTTGGGGGGGTGAGGTTTCTAAGTCACAACTTTTTGCTACTGGGGTTCCTCAGGGTTCAGTGCTTGGACCACTTCTCTTCTCATCTATATGTCATCATTAGGATCTGTCATTCAAAAGCATGGCTTTTCTTATCACTGCTGTGCTGATGACACTCAAAGCTACTTCTCATTCCAACCAGATGATCCGTCGGTAGCTGTTCGCATTGCAGCCTGTCTGAGAGACATTTCTAGCTGGATGAAGGACCATCACCTTCAACTCAACCTTGCAAAGACAGAACTGCTCATGGTCTCAGCCAACCCATCACTTCATCACAACTTCTCTATACAGCTAAGCTCGTCAACCACAACTCCTTCCAGGACAGCCAGGAACCTTGGAGTTGTGATTGATGATCAATTAAGCTTCACAGACCATATTGCTACAATGGCCCGGTCCTGTAGATTTGCCTTATACAACATTAGGAAGATTAGACCCTTCCTATCAGAGCAAGCTGCACAACTCCTTGTCCAAGCTCTTGTTCTCTCCAGACAGGACTATTGTAATGCTCTCTTGGGGGGCCTTCCCACATGTTCTATCAAGCCTCTGCAACTGATCCAGAATACAGCAGCAAGAGCAGTCTTTAACGAGCCAGAAAAAGCTCACGTTACACCTCTCTTCATCAGTTTGCACTGGCTGCCAATAGCTGCTTGCATCAAATTCAAGGTTCTGATGTTTGCCTACAAGACAACCACTGGCTCTGCACCAAAGTACCTAAACTCGCTAGTTCAGACTTAAGCGCCCTCCAGAAGCTTGCGTTCTGCAAGTGAACGGCGCCTTGTGGTGCCATCCTAAAGAGGCACAAAATCACTCTCACAGATCTTTTCCTGGACTGTGCCCAGCTGGTAGAATGACATCCCTATCTCAATGCGAACAGCTGGGTCTTTGGCCATTTTCAAAAAATGTCTAAATACACATCTTTTTCGCCAGCACCTGACCAACTAATACTTGCACTTACCTAATCTATTCTATTCTATTCCATTCTTTAAAAAAAAAACAAAAAAAAACTATGCATGGGTACTGTGCTAGACTATCTGAGACTTGTCACAGCACTTGTATACTGTTGTTGTTCTCTCAATCGTTCACCATTTTATTTATATAGTATATAGATAATTATTATTACTATTATTACTTCATTAACATATGATAAATTTAATCCTTAATTATAAATTATCTTTTACCTAAATTGATGTCTAAAATAAATAAATTAATAAAAGTTAAATGGGTTATGAATTTAATTTCTGAAATATTTAACTCAAGAAGTTTACCACATCCACCTGAAAAATGAATAATATTCAATATCATGTAAATAAAAAAACAATCGAAATGGTTGGTTAAACAAAAGTCAGGCTTGTGTGGTTTTTTTTTTTTAAATATATTTTAACATGTAAATAAAATAAATTTCCATTGGGGTATGATAAATTTAAAAAATAAATCAATAAAATAAATAAGTACATAAATAAATGTATGTTTCAGCATAGTAGGAAAAAAAGAAAGAAAGAAAGGAAGTAAATTTTTCCAGTGAGGTATGACAAATAAATGCAATATGTTCTCTAGTATGAAGAATACTATAAATAAGAAAGAAGACAAGAGGTTGTTGTGAGTTTTTAGCTGCTAAATCAAACTGAATAAGATCCAACAGAAACCCAGGAAAACCCTCAGACTGATGTCCTCTGCTACACGACTGTCCCGTTACAGGCAAGAGATATCTGTACAGTACTGAAGTCCACATGAAAGTTCAAAACCGACCAAACGGCGCAAACTCGGTCCGCAGCGCTGGAGAAACGGCTCTGGTCTGATGTCAGAAAGCGGCAGGTCTTTGTGGATTTCACGGCGAGACGCAGCGCAGCAGCGATGGCTCTGGGATTGACACCTCGCTGTCACCCTATTCTGGGTTTAGAGGAGTCAGAGTGAGAAAGCGCTAACAAGTTAACAATCAGCGTGGGTGACAGCACACAGGTTAGCCCACGGCGGGACACACACACATCTCATTCACTGCACTAAAACACACACACACACACAGAAAAGTGGCGATAGATCCAGACTTTCACAATGGAAGCGCGCACACACATCTCTCTTTCTCTCGGCTCAGAGCAAATGGTATCAGATGTCTCAGAGTAACTCCATTAGAAAGCGATTACAGCTTAATGTCTGTCTAAAGGCATTATCAACCTTCAGCCAACCTCTGAATATTTCAACATAATACCGATTTAATTCTGAAAATATAATGGACTGGCTGAGTGGATGCATGTCTGCTTACGCTCGCGTTTATTCATTTCTCACCTCTTCCGTAAGATCCTCTGTTCAGAGACCCACATAACGTACGTAACATCTCTCGTAGTCCCTTATTAAGACCATCAAATTATGTCACGATTAATTTTTTGTGTTTTTAATCCAGTCTAAATCAAAAATGCATTTGTTTTTCCTCACACAGCCTCGGTAAAATGTATGTTAATAATTGGCATTTCTTGCATTTCATATTGACAGATTTGACTAATCAATTCGATTCCAATTCACAAGCTTCTGATTCGCTTTGATTCTAATTTTGATTTGATTCGATATTGCTTCGTTCAGGTATATCAGGTACATCACCTTATTTTTCTCAATTCTGATTCACAACTTTTGGTTTGGTTTTGTGTTGTTTCGATATTTCAGTCCATTTTTTTCTCATGAAACCAATCTCTCATCAGTTGGCAAGTCCAAATTCATTTTCTTTTATTTTTACATATTATAATAATAATGTCAAAACTTCCTGCATGCATACATTTTAAATTGCAACCTAAGACAATTTTACATCAAAATGACATGTGCGTGTAATTTACATATAAAATAAAAAAACATAATAAATATAATTTGTTTTTGAAATATAAACTTTTAAAGGTTCATCATTAAAAACTATTCAGAAAATTGTTACTCAAACATTTAAATTGCTAAATGCAGTTTTTTATATCAACTATTATATATATATAATAAAATTATTTATTTATGTATTGTACATATAAATTAAAAAAATGCAATAAATGTAATTATGGTTATACTCCAATTCATTGCTAAAATATAAAGCTAGCTGTAACAAAAACTTGTTTTAATGACAGTTTCGTTCAAATGTACATTGAATAATGAAGTAAAATATAATGAATATTACATTTATTATAGTGTTATAGCATTACAGTGCATATATTTGCATATATTTATCACAATGCTCCTCTGCTAGCTGACTGAGTTTGTAGTCACTGAATGGCTTTTGTAAGGTAAATGTGATATCAGTGACATTATTGTTTATTATCTTTCCTCAGCTGAAACACCGATGGATCGATTACATGCAACTTCGTTCATTTCAGCAAGTTATTGTTTCTTTCAACACCTTCTCATGTTTATTCATTTTATTTGATGGAATAACTATTAGTAAAGAGGAAAAGATGATATTGAACTGAGGTAGATACAGCCACATTAAAGAGCAACCACATTTATGTAATGAATCAGTCCACTAAAGGCAAGCGTAGTGAAGAACCCAAGTGTGATAGTCGGATCCAAACATTCAAACAATAATCCGAGACTTGACTTGATATGAACAGACTTGACGAGGCATGAACAGACTATACTCGCCGACAGCGGGATACAACATCAATACACGACCAGGAACAAAGGCAACGACATGGCTACTTATAGCAAACAAAGAGGGTCACATGACATGAACAAACCAATGGGAAACAAGACATATGACCTGGACAACCAATCAGAACATGACACAATGAACGGAGGAACCAATAGCATGAAGACAAGAGGGCAAGGGAAGCATGACACTAACAGCATGAAACAATTACAAAATAAAAGACATGAAAACATGAACATGACAAAACCCAAAACAGACCTTACAATTTATTGTTAGAATTTTGAAAGAATTTAAAAGCTGAGAATTTGTTTCGTATCAAAAGTAAGAAAACTCAAATCCTATTGCGATTATTGATGGATGCAATACAATTACCAATGTTTAGGGACATTTTTTTTAACGCATCTACTGAAAACAGCCTATCTGTAGCAATAGTCAACAATACATAGTATGGGTCAAAATGATCCATTTTTCTTTTATGCCAAAAATCATTTGTATATTAAGTAAAGATCATGTTCCATGAAGATATTTTGTGAATTTCCTACCGTAAATATATAAAAACTTAATTTTTGATTAGTAATATGCATTGCTACACACACACTGTATGTAGACAATTTAATCAGTTTAATAACTTCTCTTAAAGGCATAGTCTACACAAATCTATGACTTTTTTCTTTTACAAAAATATATTTTTAATATTTTGAAGAACACTGGGGTTCCAAACAACACTGAACTCCACTGACTTTCAAGGCAAAAAAAAAATGAAAAAATTTGGGTGAACTATGCCTTTAAATTTAGAAACATCTGAGACAAAGTTGAAATTTCAATGAAACATGATCTCCATGAAGTCTCCTGAATGACGGCACGAAACACAACAACTGAGAAACTATGTTTTCTTCTAGGTAAGATCTGCTTATGTTTCTCACTAAACGTCAATGGAAATCAAATTGAGAGTTCTTGGAATTTCTTTTTGCTCATTGCATGTCACAGACTGAACATGAAAGACAATAAAAAGTCCTGCAATCCAATATCTGCTGATTCAATCAAACATTTAATTCCACATGCCTGCAAATGAAGGTGAGCTGGACTCCAGCTATAGATGAGATGCTATAGAAGGTTTCTGTGAGGGGCGGGACATCGCCAGCTGTCCCTCACTGTGATTGGTCACTTAAACTCACTACTGACCAATCACAACTCAGCAAACAATCAACAAAAAAGCAGCATTCGCTATAAACGGTCATAACTGAATAGTGTCAGACTTGATGACAAATGATCATGCAAAGAGGGAATTGTTGAGAAAGCTTAAATTCAGTGTAACCTGATGCATTTAGATATTCAGGTTCTCTCAACTGTTATCTATTATTTTTAGGTTTTCTCAGCTATTATCTATTAAAACTTATTTGTTTGGTCAATTTGAATTTGTTCATTCACTTAATGCAAAATGCCTCATTCATAAATACAATACGATTTCTTAACTCATATCGATATATATATAATATATTATCTATATTATAGTTGGTTTTGTAGAATATATATATCGATATATATGAGCACTATATTGTTGCCGTTTAATAGGATTTTTAAAAAAATACAAAATTCTATAAAAATAAGATTTTTTTTTTCTCCATTGATCAGGGCTGGGTTTTTTTTCAGGAATTACAAACCTCAAGAACGATGACAATCAACAAATGTAAAAAGACGAGCTCTTAACATCACAACACAACCAATTAAAGGAAAAAGGTAACAAGAAAGTACAGCAAAAATGGAACAACAGTCCTATAACTCACAAACCCTTAACATTTCAGCAATATTGTTCAATTTGCCATCATCTGTTCAGACAACTCTGTCTGACTTGTTGGGAAACCATTTGAATGATTTCAGTTAATTTAACATGAGTTTTTATGTAGTTTTAAGTCAAAAGGTCTCAAACTCAACAAATTCATCTGCCACTTCATAGAAACTCATAGAATTACTCAGAAGTCAACATGGACAGGTTGTGCTCCTCAAAAACCATCAGCAAAACCTCACAACGCCAAAGAAAACATAGCAGATGTATTTCATACAATTCAACTTATGATCAACAACCATCCCCGTGAAACCAGACCAGTTTCCCGTACAACGATAACTCGCTGATTAACCACCATAGTACAATGCATTGTTGTGCAAAGAAACTACCTAATCACAATTGTTTCCAGAACACGGTCGCATCTCCGTCGTTTGAACCACATTAGTTCAACAATATAGTGCCATTGTTAATGACGTCACATGTGGTGGAGTAATAACTTCTGCTTTTTAACTGATTCGACATCTCTAAGATGCTACTGTATTGAACATGGCACCTGATGACTAATTTAATATTTTTTGTTCCCTGTCATTTTGCTTTATTTGATGTCTGATTCATCGCGGGTTCCCTCTTATGTCATACTTATGTCAGTCATTCCCTTAGGCATTTGTGCACACGCGCAGTCTTCAAAAACGGCATTTATTGAGGACTCGCTAAAATACATCGATTAAAATGCATTTATATTTAGATAGAATGGAATAGATTGCACTGCATGTTAGCTTGCTTATTGTGCCCAAGAGCATACTTTATTAAAGCCCATATGTGACCCTGTCTGTGAAATCCAGGTTAAATTCTCAAAATCTAATTATGAGATAACAAGCATGAAAGTTTGATTTCAACCATTAATTTCACTATGATGTCAATCTTTGACATGGCCTTACTCGGTCAATATTAAAGATATAAAGGTTATATTTCACAGATTGTTCTACATCTTTATGAAGGATGATTTTCTGTAGAAAACAGTAAATCACAAAAAAATGACTTTAGCTGGGTTTTCACAGGCAGGGTCACATATATCTTACTAACAAGAAACTATGCTTCTAACCATGGGTCAAGAGCTGTAGTTCTAGCCACATAAGTTTGTGACGCTGATTGCGAATGATCATTTGAACTATGGTTTCGGGAAACACCCAGTCGTCGAACATAGTTGGCTAACGATGCTTTTGGGAAATGCACCCCGGACCGGATCGGCAGACTCAGGTACAGACTATTTTCGAGCATCTCCATCATCAGTCTGCGAGGAGAGAGCTGGTTTTTCAGAGACGCGTTCAGCTCGGAGGGGCAGTGAGTCGATCCATAACGCGAGTTCTGTTCACACTTCAGAAGGAGACATATGCTAAAACATTAATGTCCTTCCCGACGCAGCCAAGAGCGCCCATATCACCATTATCTAAACAGCAGAGCGGCGCCAGGCGTTACGGCACCCCAACACACCTCCGTCACACCCGGCTGACCCGTCCCACACACACACATATGGAGAGAAAGAGTCTGACCACGTGTGTGAGAGCGCTGGGCTTTTAATAGCCCGTAAACAAGATGCAAGTGACAAATAACAATATCGAGCGTGCGTGTGTCCATATGTGTTTTGTGTGTGCGTGTGTGACATGTGTGGGCGAGTCGTTATTGCTTAACGCTTTCATATGTGGGGAAAATCTAGCGGAGAGATAAGAAAAGAAACCAGGCTCATATAAAAACAGAGAGGCTTTGGTCGTGAGACCTTCCTAATGTCTCCCAAACTTCTGACTCAATGACGTCTCATGATGCCAAATTGGTGAAGCTTACAGACGAACAATGTCAATCTCAAAATAAAATAAAATAGAACAATCCGAAATTATATTGCGCATGAAAATCAACTCAGTACATTTAAAATGCAATAGAAAGTAACAATCATGTTTATTTCCCATAAGAAAAAAAGATTTGGAATAATAATATATGCATCTTTCTTTCTCTGAAGTTAATTTTGAAGAACTACACTACCCATAATCCAGAGAGAGAGATCCACCAATCAGAGAGGACACTGTAATGCAAACCTTTTGGAAAAGAGCTCCGCCCACTATATAGAGCTTAACTGAGTGTCCTCAGTTATGTTGTGATTCATCTCAGAAATGGTTGGTTTGACATGTGACTTTTTACTGAAGGATGTCTGAAATCCCACTGGAGAAAATGAGTGGGAAACTACTGACAGACCAAGTTAAAAAAACTACATGTTTGGCCTGTAAACATGAAGACTTATATACGTTTCAATATACTGTCTATATATGAAGGTCTTTAAATGTAGGTAAAAAAAAAAAATGCTGTCCTCTTTAGGCAAATGATATATTTGTCTTTAAAAGTTTATTTATTCTTATTTGAAAACGAGTAATATTAATATTACTTATGTAAATAAATATAATGTTTAAAAGTACAAATCTTTATCTAAAAATGTAACTAAATAAAACTTAGTAAAATAACAAAAAAGAAAGTGTGGAAAATAAGAATAAAATTGTAGGAAGTATTTAGACATCATCTCGGTTGTTTTCTACAGAATTTATACATATTTTAAAAAAAAATAATAATAATTGCATCCAGACAGTATGAGTTTCTGTTTTGTTCCATTAATCAGGGCTGTTTCCCAGGTAATGACAAAACTTTATGTCCAGACCTTTGATTATCCATGAAAGAGCTGTAGATGTTTGCCTGTACATGTCTGTACTTGAGTTCACAACACACACAAAAACCAAGAGCCTATTCAAGCGCTCGCACTCAGAGAACCTTCACAGCCATAACAAAACCGATTTGAGGAAGCTAAAGAAAGAGATGAAAAGAAAGAAACAGAGAAAAAGACACATCAAAGACTTCAGCGCCACAGCAAACCAGCAGATCTCCTTGCAGGAATCGTTCTCCTGTCATTCCAAATCCACACGACAGACTTTCTATTGTGAAGCAACAGAAGAGCTGTTTAGCCGAATGTTCACCCTGCTCTGACAGAAACAAAGAGCTTGCTTCTCAGCAAATTAAAACATAAATTAAAATAATTAATTAATGTAAAAGTCATATGGATTTTTATGATACTATAAGGAAACTTTTAAGGCATTTAATTTAATTTTCTGTAATTTTTGGAGTTACCGATTTCTAATATAACTGTGAAGATAATGTTATAGTACAATATAATGTAATTTCCGAATTTTACTGTCAAAATATTCTTACAATATAATGTCAACAGCCGATATAACTGTCAAATTAATGTTACAATATACTGTCATAATTCAAAACGGTCAAAATAATGTTACGATATAACGTCAACGTCCAACATAACAGTCAAAATAACGTTACGATATAATGTCAACGTCCAACATAACAGTCAAAATAACGTTACGATATAATGTCAACATTCAACATAACGGTCAAAATAATGTTACGATATAACGTCAACGTCCAACATAACGGTCAAAATAATGTCCAACATAACAGTCAAAATAACGTTACAACACAATAAGTCTACACACCCCAGAACGGTCACAAATTAAAAAAAAAAAAAACGTTTTTTTGTTACGATATAATGTCAACATTCAACATAATGGTCAAAATAATGTTACGATATAACGTCAACGTTCAACATAACAGCCCCCCCCCCCCCCCCCCCCCCCCCCCCCCCCCCCCCCCCCCCCCCCCCCCCCCCCCCCCCCCCCCCTCACATACACGTTAACGTATAATGTCAACATTCAACATAATGTGCAAATAATGTTACGATATAACGTCAACGTCCAACATAACAGTCACAATAACGTTACGATATAATCTCAACGTCCAACATAACGGTCACAATAACGTTACGATATAATGTCAACGTTCAACATAATGGTCAAAATAATGTTACGATATAACGTCAACGTCCAACATAACGGTCACAATAACGTTACGATATAATCTCAACGTCCAACATAACAGTCACAATAATGTTCAACATGACAGTCAAAATAACGTTACGATATAATGTCAAAACAAAAATAAACAACCTGCGTAATGGTCAAAATAATGTTACGATATAATGTCAACGTCCAACATAATGGTCAAAATAATGTTACGATATAATGTCAACATTCAACATAACGGTCAAAATAACGTTACGATATAATGTCAGTGCGTCCACACAACGGCACACACACCACCACCAATTACGATATACTAATGTCACGTCCAACCTAATGGTCCAAAAATGTTACGTATAACTCAACGTCCAACATAACGGTCGACAAAATGTTCGATATAATGTCAACATTCAACATAATGGTACAAATAATGTTACGAATATAACGGTCAACGTCCAACATAACGGTCCAAAATAATGTCGCAACATAACAGTCAAAAAACGTTACATATAATGTCAACGTCAACATAAACGGTCACAATAAGGTTTTACGTATATAAGTCAACATTCCACATATGGGGGCAAAATAATGTTACCTATAACGTCAACGGTTCAACAAACATCACATAACTATATATACACGATATAATCGTCAACCTCAACATAATGCGTCAAAAAATGTTACGATATAATTCAACCCAACATAACAGTCCACATAACTTTACGGCTGCTAATCTCAAAACAGTCCAATCGCATAACTCTCACTAATGCTGCGTGTACTAATATAATGTCAACGTTCAACATAACGGTCAAAATAATGTTACGATATAATGTCAACGTCCAACATAACGGTCAAAATAACGTTACGATATAACGTCAACGTCCAACATAAAGGTCAAAATAACATTACGATATAACATCAACGTCCAACATAACGGTCAAAATAATGTTACGATATAATGTCAACATTCAACATAATGGTCAAAATAATGTTACGATATAACGTCAACGTCCAACATAACGGTCACAATAACGTTACGATATAATGTCAACATTCAACATAATGGTCAAAATAACGTTACGATATAATGTCAACGTTCAACATAATGGTCAAAATAATGTTACGATATAATGTCAACATTCAACATAATGGTCAAAATAATGTTACGATATAACGTCAACGTCCAACATAACGGTCACAATAATGTTACGATATAATGTCAACGTCCAACATAATGGTCAAAATAATGTTACGATATAACGTCAACGTCCAACATAACGGTCACAATAATGTTACGATATAATGTCAACATTCAACATAATGGTCAAAATAATGTTACGATATAACGTCAACGTCCAACATAACAGTCAAAATAACATTACGATATAACGTCAACGTCCAACATAACAGTCAAAATAATGTTACGATATAATGTCAACATTCAACATAACGGTCAAAATAACGTTACGATATAATGTCAACGTCCAACATAACAGTCACAATAACGTTACGATATAACGTCAACGTCCAACATAACAGTCACAATACACACGTTACGATATAATCTCAACCGGTGCCACTCACAGTCAAAAAAAAAAAAAAAACATCTCCCGATATAGCGTCCAACTCCAACAGTACAGTCAAAATAATGTTCATACTAACACACGGTGGCCACATACCAGTCAAAATAACGTACGATATAACATGTCAACATTCAACATAACGGTCAAAATAATGTTACGATATAACGTCAACATTCAACATAATGGTCAAAATAACGTTACGATATAATGTCAACGTTCAACATAATGGTCAAAATAATGTTACGATATAATGTCAACGTCCAACATAACGGTCAAAATAATGTTACGATATAATGTCAACATTCAACATAATGGTCAAAATAACGTTACGATATAATGTCAACGTTCAACATAATGGTCAAAATAATGTTACGATATAATGTCAACATTCAACATAATGGTCAAAATAATGTTACGATATAATGTCAACGTCCAACATAACAGTCACAATAACGTTACGATATAATCTCAACGTCCAACATAACGGTCACAATAATGTTACGATATAATGTCAACATTCAACATAACGGTCAAAATAACATTACGATATAACGTCAACATTCAACATAACAGTCACAATAACATTACGATATAACGTCAACGTCCAACATAAAGGTCAAAATAACATTACGATATAACATCAACGTCCAACATAACAGTCAAAATAACATTACGATATAACGTCAACATTCAACATAACAGTCACAATAACATTACGATATAACGTCAACGTCCAACATAAAGGTCAAAATAACATTACGATATAACATCAACGTCCAACATAACAGTCAAAATAACATTACGATATAACGTCAACATTCAACAATCCCCACACAAATATATAAGAGCAAAAAAGGTACGAGAAAACGGCACGTCCAAACATAAACAGGCCAATCGACGTTACGACTAATAATCCAACGTCCAACATAAACATCCAACTACTGTTCAACTGACAGTCCAAGTCGCTGTGTTAGCGTATAATGTCAACAGGCAGCCCATAACGGCAAATAACATACGATATACAACGTCAACGATCCACGTGTAATACCACCACATAATTATAATACTAACGATATAAGGCCAACGATCCACACCACGGCAAACAGTCAAATAACGTACATAGAGGGCAACGAGTTCAAACATAAGGTCAAAATTAGTGTGTGCGGATAATGGTCCTCGTTCCGACTACCGTCACATAACGTTACGAAATATAATGTCCAACGTTCAACTAACACCGTACACAACAATAACCAGTACGATAAACGTCACGGTCAACATTGACAGTCAAAATAAGGGGGTTACATGATGAACATCAACGTCCACAGAACATCAAATAATTACATATACACAACGTGCCAACATAACGCTGTCAAAATACAATAAAAAAAATACGATATAACGGCAACGTTCACCTAACGTCAATCACAAAACAAAAATAGGTTACACATATAAAACATCAAAAACGTCCGACATTAACATCAAATACGTTTACGAATATACATACAAAACACGTCCAACAGAACAGTCAAATACGGTACGATCTAATTCAACATTCAACAAACGGGCCAAAATAACGTTACGATATAAATTCAGGCGGCGTTCAACATAACAGTCAACGATAACAGTAGCAAGTATAACGTCAACATCCACATAAATATCCAAAATAACTTACGGATATAACAGTGCGCGTGTGCGAGAACATAATGGTGGGCGAGGAATAATGGTTACGTCAGTGAGTAACGTCACTCCAACAAGAACATCAAATAACAGACAGATTATAACGTCTGCGTCCACATTCCAGTCAAATAATTGGTTACTATATAATTCAACATTCAACATAATTCACAAATAATTTACAAAAAAAGATATCACTCACCGTCCACATACAGCACATAACGTTACGATATAATGTCAACGTTCAACATAATGGTCAAAATAATGTTACGATATAATGTCAACATTCAACATAATGGTCAAAATAACGTTACGATATAATGTCAACATTCAACATAACGGTCAAAATAACATTACGATATAACGTCAACATTCAACATAACAGTCACAATAACATTACGATATAACGTCAACGTCCAACATAAAGGTCAAAATAACATTACGATATAACATCAACGTCCAACATAACAGTCAAAATAACATTACGATATAACGTCAACATTCAACATAACAGTCACAATAACATTACGATATAACGTCAACGTCCAACATAAAGGTCAAAATAACATTACGATATAACATCAACGTCCAACATAACAGTCAAAATAACATTACGATATAACGTCAACATTCAACATAACAGTCAAAATAACATTACGATATAACGTCAACGTCCAACATAACGGTCACAATAATGTTACGATATAATGTCAACATTCAACATAATGGTCAAAAATATGTTACGCTGTAATAACGTCACGTCCCACATAACGGTCAACATAAAAGTGTACGATATAAGGTCAACATGCAACATAATGGGTCAAATAATGTACATATACGTCCCAAACGATCCAACATAACTTGTCCAACATATTGTTACTATATACATCACGTCCCCATAACAGTCAATACGTTCTGATATCACGTCAACGGCCAACATACCGGTCAACATAATGGTGTGCTGCGGATATAATGTCAACGTTCAACATAACAGTCAAAATAATGTTACGATATAATGTCAACGTCCAACATAACGGTCAAAATAATGTTACGATATAATGTCAACGTCCAACATAACGGTCACAATAATGTTCAACATGACAGTCAAAATAACGTTACGATATAATGTCAACGTCCAACATAACGGTCACAATAATGTTACGATATAATGTCAACATTCAACATAATGGTCAAAATAACGTTACGATATAATGTCAACATTCAACATAATGGTCAAAATAATGTTACGATATAATGTCAACATTCAACATAATGGTCAAAATAATGTTACGATATAACGTCAACGTCCAACATAAAGGTCAAAATAACATTACGATATAACATCAACGTCCAACATAACAGTCAAAACTTTCACATGACAGTCAAAATAACGTTACGATATAATGTCAACGTTCAACATAATGGTCAAAATAATGTTACGATATAACGTCAACGTCCAACATAAGTCAAAATAATGTTACGATATAACGTCAACGTCCAACATAACAGTCAAAATAACATTACGATATAACGTCAACGTCCAAGGTCAGAAGTTAAATGTTACATATAATGTCATCGTTCAACAGGAACGTCACAATAAAGTTACGATATATGTCAACTTCAACATAACAGTCATTAACATACATATAACGTCCAACGTTCACATTACAGTCAAACAATACGTTTACATATAACATCAACGGCCAACATACTCAAAATAACGTTACGAGAGAATTCAAACATGTCAACATAAGCGTTCAAATACGTTAACGATATAATGTCAACGTTCAACATAACGGTCAAAATAACATTACGATATAACGTCAACGTCCAACATAACAGTCAAAATTAACGTTACGAGTACTAACTGTCTCATCAACATAACGGTCAAATAACATACGATATAACGATACAACGTCCAACATACTCAAATAAGGTTACGTTAATAATGTCCATCGATCCACATAACATTCAAAATAACGTTACGATATCGGTCAACGTCCACCTAACAGTCAAATAACGTTACGATATAATGTCAACTTCAACAAACGGTCAACATAACATTACGATATAACTCAACGTCCACCTAACTGTACCCAAATAATGTTACGATATAAATGAGTCAACGTCCACATAACAGTCAAAATAATTTACATTATAATGTCACTTCCCCAACAGCATTGGGGGGTGCGTAATAATGTTACGATATAATGTCAACATTCAACATAACGGTCAAAATAACATTACGATATAACGTCAACGTCCAACATAACAGTCAAAATAACATTACGATATAACGTCAACATTCAACATAACAGTCACAATAACATTACGATATAACGTCAACGTCCAACATAACAGTCAAAATAACGTTACGATATAATGTCATCGTCCAACATAACGGTCACAATAACGTTACGATATAACGTCAACGTCCAACATAACGGTCACAATAACGTTACGATATAATGTCAACGTTCAACATAATGGTCAAAATAATGTTACGATATAATGTCAACATTCAACATAACGGTCAAAATAACGTTACGATATAACGTCAACGTCCAACATAACAGTCAAAATAATGTTACGATATAACGTCAACGTTCAACATAACAGTCAAAATAACGTTACGATATAACATCAACGTCCAACATAACAGTCAAAATAACATTACGATATAACGTCAACGTCCAACATAAAGGTCAAAATAACATTACGATATAACATCAACGTCCAACATGTGTGGTCCCACCCACACACAGTCAAATAGCCTGTTACATATAGCGCGTGTCAACGTTCAACATGACAGTCAAAATAACGTTACGATATAATGTCAACGTTCAACATAACGGTCAAAATAATGTTACGATATAATGTCAACATTCAACATAACGGTCAAAATAACGTTACGATATAATGTCAACGTTCAACATAACGGTCAAAATAATGTTACGATATAATGTCAACATTCAACATAACGGTCAAAATAACATTACGATATAACGTCAACGTCCAACATAACAGTCAAAATAACGTTACGATATAATGTCAACGTCCAACATAACAGTCAAAATAACGTTACGATATAATGTCAACGTCCAACATAACGGTCAAAAAACGTTACGATAATAATGTTCTGTGTGCGTCACAACTAATGGGGGGGGGGTCACAATAATGTTACGATAATAACTCACGTTCAACATGACAGTCAACATAACGTTAGCATATCATGTCATCGATCCAACTAACGTTCCCAATAACGTTACGATATAACGTCACGTCCCAACATACGTCACATACGTTAGGGGGGGGGAAACGATATCGTAACATCCAACATAACGTCAAAATAAGTGTTACTATATAAACGTGCAGCATTCAGACAAAAAACATAATTCAAAACGGTCAAAATAATGTTACGATATAATGTCAACATTCAACATAATGGTCAAAATAACGTTACGATATAATGTCAACGTTCAACATAACGGTCAAAATAATGTTACGATATAACGTCAACGTCCAACATAACAGTCAAAATAATGTTACGATATAACGTCAACGTCCAACATAACGGTCACAATAACGTTACGATATAATGTCAACGTTCAACATAATGGTCAAAATAATGTTACGATATAACGTCAACGTTCAACATGACAGTCAAAATAACGTTACGATATAACGTCAACGTCCAACATAACGGTCAAAATAACGTTACGATATAACGTCAACGTCCAACATGACAGTCAAAATAACGTTACGATATAACGTCAACGTCCAACATAACAGTCAAAATAATTATTATATTATAATTATATAATTATCCACACCTTATACAGTATAATTTATACATTTGGGGAAGTCGGTAAGTGACAGTGGCCTAATGGTTAGAGAGTCGGAATCATAACCCAAAGGTTGTGGGTTCGAGTCTCGTACCGGCAGGGATTGTAGGTGGGAGAAGTGAATGTACAGCGCTCTCTTCCACATTCAAAACCACGACTGAGGTGACCTTGAGCAAGACACCGAACCCCCAACTGCGTCCCCAGGGCTCCGCGCCGTAAATGGGGCCCACTGGCTCCGGGTGTGTGTTCACGGTGTGTATGTTCACTAATCACTGCTGTGTGTGTGCACTTTGGATGGGTAAATGCAGAGCACTAATTCTGAGTATGGGTCACCATACTTGGCCACATGTCACTTCACTTATAACGTTACGATATAACATCAACGTCCAACATAACAGTCAAAATAATGTTACGATATAATGTCAACGTCCAACATAACAGTCAAAATAACGTTACGATATAATGTCAACGTTCAACATAACGGTCAAAATAATGTTACGATATAACGACAACGTCCAACATAACAGTCAAAATAACATTACGATATAACGTCAACATTCAACATAACAGTCACAATAACATTACGATATAACGTCAACGTCCAACATAACAGTCAAAATAACATTACGATATAACGTCAACGTCCAACATAACAGTCAAAATAACGTTACGATATAACGTCATCGTCCAACATAACAGTCAAAATAATGTTACGATATAACGACAACGTCCAACATAATAGTCAAAATAACGTTACGATATTGTCAACGTCCAACATAACATCACAATAACGTTACGATATAAGGTCACCCGTCCAACCATAACACAAAAATCATACGATATAACGTCAACGTCAAAAAAAAAAAACATAACAGTCAAAATAACGTTACGATATAACGTCAACGTCCAACATAACAGTCAAAATAACGTTACGATATAACGTCAACGTCCAACATAACAGTCAAAATAACGTTACGATATAATGTCAACGTCCAACATAATGGTCAAAATAATGTTACGATATAATGTCAACATTCAACATAATGGTCAAAATAACGTTACGATATAATGTCAACGTTCAACATAATGGTCAAAATAATGTTACGATATAACGTCAACGTCCAACATAACAGTCAAAATAATTATTATATTATAATTATATAATTAAAAATAAAAACAATTATAATGTGTTTGGGGAAGTCTTGGCCTAATGGTTATAGAGTCGGACTCATAACCCCAAAGGTTGTGGGTTCGAGTCTCAAGTCCAGCAGGGATTGTAGGTTGGGGGAGTGAATGTACAATGCTGTCTCCCACCTTCAATACCACGACTAAAGTGCCCTTGAGCAAGACACACAAAAACAAACAAAAAACCCCCAACGCTACCCCGGTCAGCGCATCGTAAATGCTGCCCACTGCTCCACGGTGTGTGGTCAACGGTTTGGAGATTGTGTTGAAATTTCACTGCTGTGTGAAATATAAAATATCACTTTGGGATGCTTAAAAATTGTCACAGAGCACTAATTCTGATATGGGGTCACCATACTTGGCCGAAAGTGTCAACTAAAAAAAAAACTCACTTATACAACACTATTACGATATAACACAACGTCCACATAACAGTAGGGCAAAAAAGGTGAAGTGTTACGATATAACGTCAACGTCCAACATAACAGTCAAATAACGTTACATATAAAAGTCAACGTTCAACACAAACAGTACAAGATAACGTACGATATACGTGTCATCGTGGGGGGAACACAGGCCAGAAGTGTCGCGTCAAAAAACAGATAGTAAAAGTGGTTACGTAAACAACACAACATTCCCCCAACATAATAGTACCAAAATAACGTTACGACTATAGGATGTCAACGTCCACTCTAACAGTCACAATGACGTTACGATATATAGTTACGTCCAACATACAGTCAAAAGTAACATTTACGATATACCGTGCAACGTCACAACATAAAACAGTCAAAGATAATGTTGACGATATAACGACCACGATCCTCAACTAACATCAAAATATTTACATATAAACAACGTCCAACCATAACAGTCAAATCATGTTACGAATAAAACGACAACGGGTGACACGACATAAGTCAAAATAGGTGGATAGATCGGATATAGGAACTAACATAGGCGTCCACATAATGGTCAAAATAATGTTACGATATAACGTCAACGTCCAACATAACAGTCAAAATAACATTACGATATAACGTCAACATTCAACATAATGGTCAAAATAATGTTACGATATAACGTTAACGTATTACAATGTTACATCAACGTCAATTAATGTTGCAATACAAAAAGGCTGTAAACATCAGCTTCCAATTTAACTGTCAAAAAAATGCCATAATATATAAAGTTAATGTCAAATGTAACTGTCAATTAATATTAAAATACAGTGTCAACGTCCAATATACTGTCAAAATAATGTTGCAACATAACATCAACATCCAATATTAGTGTAAAAATATTTTTATTTATTTATTTTTATTTATTTTTTGCTTTTGTCCTTTTTGGAGTTTGACGGTAAAGCAAAGTGAACATTCACAAGAAAATAAGACTTGGCGGTTTGGAAACACACAAAGAATGCTATCGATAGAAGTACACAAACATAACACATTATAAAGGCGGGTCATTATAATGTTACAATGAAAACATGTCCTTTAAACTAAAAAAATTATATAAAGATCAGTCAAGATCCACATATGGTGCAAAACTTTTATTTTAAATTAATATTTTATTTAGTGTGGGTATGGGGATCTATGCCTTTTTTGAGTTGCAACACACCGATCTCAAAGCAAAGTGAATGTTCACAGAAGAATAGAAGTCTTAGAGGCTTGGAAAAACACGAGTGTGAGCGTGAAAATTAAAATTTTGAGCAAAATATTCCTTGAAAAACAACAACTTTAGCAATTATAATTCCCAATGATGAAATGACAACTGAACAGAAAGAAAGACAGAATGACGCAACAAGAGAGAGAAGGTCATGTTTTCAGTGCGTTGCGTGTGCATTGTGTTCGTCGGTTTGGCATCTGCTGCAGCATCGCCTTTAAAACCCAAGGCCGTGTAATACACAGTGACGAGCAGCAATAGCCATCACGCGTCTCCGTCGCTTTCTCCCTTCACCGCTCTCTCTCTTCTTTAGAGAATATATCAAAACACGCCGCATGTGTGAAAGCGTTTGCGTCTGTAAACAGGTAAACATTTCCAGTCTACTCATTTGCAGGAGCTTAGCATGGTGAAAACAATTTGTGCCGTTTGAAAAACCCTCTGCAAATGAAGCTTGAAATATTTTCTTAAAGTGCCGATATGTTTCATTCACACTTCGGTTTCAAATGCGCTAAGGAGGCTTCGCTGTTTCCCATCAAGCACTGGTCTCTCTTCTCTCTCTGTCTCTCTCTCTGCTGAGAGCAATTTTCAGGGAAGCTTCACGAGAACACGCTCATTACAGCGCCGAAACCACATGCAGGGCTCTACCTGCTCTTAGGGTTTGTGTCGGGTTCAAACTCTAGCACAGGAGAAACCGTGTCTCCGTCCTGAACAGCTCATCTCACGCTGCAGTGTGGAAACAGTTGTTCCAGAACATGTGGCAGTGAAGTGTGTGTGTGTGCGCTGGAATTCTCGGCGTAATTAAGTCCACACACACCTGCCTGCGTCCAGACACCAGGGTGAACGCCGCACCTGTTACTGTGGAAACCGAGCGGGAACCAGACAGGGAATTCCGTGAAATCCTGGAACAGCCGATGCGGGGATGGAGACGGAGCGAACGGGTGTGAGGATGGAGATGCGCGCATGTGATCACATATCAAACATGATACCCTAGAAATGTATTCGTATTAGTTTTATAATAACACTAAAAATGTACTTCCAGATCCTGCTGTGAAATTCAGGGTTGGAGGTTTATATGTACTTAACTGTTCCAATATACTGTCTAATGTAGGTGTGGAGATATGTAAAATAACCAAACAGGCAGTCGGTTTATAACTGTCAATTAATGTTACAATATAACATCAGCGTCCAATTTCAGTAAAAAAAATCTATAATACGTCAACCGAATGTAATGGTGAATTAATGTTACAATTTAAAGTCAACGTCCAATAAACTGTCAAAATGATGTTACAATATAACAACAATGTCCAATATAACTGTCAAAATAATGTTACAATATAATGTTAATGCCAAATTTAACTGTCAAAATAATGTTACAATATAAAGTCAACATACAATATAATTGTCAAAATGTTACCGTGTAACACCAACATGCAATATACTGTAAGTGTCCGAAATAACTGTTAAAATAATGTTACAAGGTAACATCAACATCCAAAATAACTGTCAAATGATGTTACAATTTAACTTCAACAGCCTATATATCCATCAAAGTAATGTTACAATATAAGGTCAACGTCCGATACAACAGTCAAAATATTGTATCAATATAACATCAATGTCCAATATAACGGAAGAATATAAGTGTCAAAATAGTGTTACAAAATAAAGTCAATGTCTGAAATAACTGTCAAATACTACTATAATATAATATTAATGTTCAATATAACTGTAAAAATGTTACTACAATATAACGTTAATGTTCATTATACTTGTAAAAATGTTACATCAACGTCCAATATAACTGTGTTATATATTGTATTGTTACCATATAATGTCAATTTCCAAAATAATGGTCAAAATAATGTTACAATGTAAGGTCAATGTCCAATATAACAGTCAAAAAATTGTTACAATATAATGCAACCAGTCTGGTTTCAGAAGTGGACATTCAACCAAGACTACCTTTCTCTCAGTTGCTGAAGCTCTAAGACTGGCAAGAGCGGATTCCAAATCTTCAATACTTATCTTGCTGGATCTATCCGCTGCTTTTGACATGGTTAACCACCAGATCCTCCTGTCAAGCATATTGGTAAAGGGCATCTCAGGAACCACACTCCAGTGGTTTGAGTTTTACCTCTCAGATAGGTCCTTCAAGGTATCTTGGAGAGGTGAGGTGTCAAAGTCACAACATCTAGCTACTGGGGTGCCTCAGGGCTCAGTTCTTGGACCACTTCTCTTTTCTGTCTACATGGCATTACTAGGTTCTGTCATTCAGAAACATGTTTTTTTCATATCACTGCTATGCTGATGAGACTCAGTTCTACCTCTCATTCCATCCTGATGATCGACGATAGCACCTCGCATCTCAGCTTGTCTAACAGACAATTCTTGCTGGATGAAGGACCATCACCAACAACTCAACCTTGCCAAGACACAACTGCTTGTGGTTCCATCAAACCCATTGTTTCATCACATTTCACCATCCAGTTAGGCACATCAACCATAGCTCCTTCAAAATCAGCTAGAAACCTTGGAGTTGTGATTTTCTCAGACCACATTGCTAAAATTGTCCGGTCCTGCAGATTTGCTTTATTCAACATCAAGAAGATCAGGCCCTTTCTTTCGGAACATGCTTCACAACTCCTTGTTCAAGCTCTTGTTCTGTCCAGGCTGGACTATTGCAATGCTCTCTTGGAAGGTCTTTCAGCCAGATCTATTAAACCTTTACAATTAATCCAGAACACAGCAGCAAGATACATTTTTAATGAGCCAAAAAAAAATGCACGTCACACATCTGTTTATCAATCTGCACTGGCTACCAATAGCTGCTCACATAAAATTCAATGCATTGATGTTTGCCTACAAAACCACCACTGGCTCTGCACCCCTTCACCTAAATTCATTACCTCAGACTTATGTGCCATCTAGAAGCTTGTGTTCTGCAAGTGAACGACGCATTATTGTTCATCTCAAAGAAGCACAAAATCACTTTCACTGACTTTTACATTAACTGTTCCCTCCTGGTGGAATGACCTGCCCAGCTCAGTCCGAGCAGCTGAGTCCTTAACCATCTTCAAGAAACAGCTAAAAACACATCCCTTCCATCTTTATTTTACCCTCTAACTCTAGCACTCTCTATCTAATTCTATTCTTTATTTAGACTTGCACTCTATTTATTTACTGCTTGTTTTCTTAAAAAAAAAAAACGAACACTTGCTTCTCTAATCTTTTTGCATTCTATCTATTTGTTTCTTTTTATTTATTATACAATTAACAAAAGCAAAAGAGACCTCTAACACTAGCTTGGTCTATTCTTTTTCTATTCTATCTATTTTCTTTTGATTTATTATATATTTAAAAAAAAGGCCTTGCTACTTGTACTGTATTAAGCTAACTGAGACTTGTTATAGCACTTGCATATCATTGCTCTCTTGTTGATTTTGATTGCTTCAGTTGTCCTCATTTGTAAGTCGCTTTGGATAAAAACGTCTGCTAAATGTCTAAATGTAAATGTATAATGTCAACTGAAGATAATGTTACAATGTATATAATGCAATGATCTTTCTGCAGTACTTTCTGGCTGATAGACGCTCACATGCGCTTTTGTGTTCACGCTCTGTGAATAACATTCGCGCCTCATAGGATATGCGGCTGCACGCGTGAACGGTCAAATGCACTTGTTGGTCAAAACGCCTATTTTTGAAAATGAACGTAAACAGTGTCAGAATGTCAGAATTGTGCTTTCCAGGTGTACCTGTAAATGTTTTTTTTTTTTTTTTTTTTTTTTTTTTTTTTTTTAAGCTCCTGCTGTCTGTTAATATTAAATTTAACATTAATTAAACAACATTTACAAGAAACAGAAAAACGGATCTTGTTTCTTTGCTTTGTATTACTTTATCAGCGTTTTACTGATCGAAAGCTTTATCATTTAACAGTAATTTGTTAAAATGTATATTAATATTTAACTTGTGAAATCAAGAAGTGTGTTTAATTGCTGCATATTAGCTTTTACTCTGGTATCGAGAATCACAAAACTACACTGTCATCTGAAAAACCTCTTCATCCTGTGTGTGTGTGTGTGTGTGTGTGTGTCTGGTCTGTCAGTGTCTATAACAGAACACTCTGTGTTTACACTGAGCAGATCTCTGTCTTTCTGCTTTTCCCATTACCCATCAGCCCCTCCTCTCTGCTCCTCCTCAGCCAATGACCCTGATGGAGGAGAAAGAGGCCAAGAAGCCCCGCCCACCGTCCCGCCGCACGCACTAAATAACAGACCTCGTTTCATTGCTGCGCCCTGAACACCTGCAAAACTTTCAGAGAAAAAAAGAACGAGTGAGTGAGCGAGTGAGTGAGTGAGTGAGAGAGTGAGAGAGAGAGAGAAACGAGTATGTTTGAACACAGCGGCCAGACAAAAGCCTTTCATGAGAGGGCACTTCTGTGGGAAAAACTCCTCACAGTGTCCGCTTACATTGCTGTCTGTTTCATTCTGTTTCTTTAAACAAGAACGCAAGAGTGAATTAAAAAAAAAATCTGTCAAGAGCAGGTCAAATTTCAGCCCCAAATCAAAAGGCATTAATATTAAATCTTATTTTGCTTAGAGGAAAATAAAGCCTGTTTTAAATTATGACATTGTATGACAATTAAACACATTTACCCCCCATATTCTTATAACTATTATGCATCCAGGCATTTTACTTTTTTGTAATTTGTGTTATTCACAGTTGCGCTTCTCATTAGATTTTTTATTACCGGTTTTACTATATATATTATATATATCTAATATATATACTGGAGATATTTTTAATAGAAGTGCATATTTTGTACATAAAGTGCATCTAATTTAAGTGCATATTCTTGTGCATAAAGTAAATTTTTGTACATAAAGTGCATTTAAGTGCATAAAGTGCATAATAGCAAGGCTGTATTTAACACAACAAAGACAATTTAATAATCATCATTAGTCAGTGTTTTCCATAATTGGTAGAGAGAATTATTTTTTTTTTTTGGGGGGATGCTGGCAATAAAAATTGTGGGTAGAAGGTTAATGGACACAAACATAAGTAATTTATAAGGCAAAAACATGAGAAAATAGTGGGCGAAACGGACATATCTTTACTAGAAAAGCTTATACATAAAAAATAAATTTGCTGTGTTGTGTTTTTATGATGATTTATTATGATTAAATTTAAAAAGTCTGTTCACAAAATAATGAAAAAGTAAATGTGTGGACCGTAAATTAGAATTGAGGATTAAAATGTTGCTAAACTGTTATAAAACTAACGTCAAATTTTTTTATTTATATGTTTTTTTTCCACACAAAATATACTTAGTATATTGTTATTAATATTGTGTATATTTTACTTCCCAGGATATACCTCATATTTTTTCCCTTTAAAATTAGGTTTGAAATATGACCCTTGACATGTTGTGTACAAGAAATATAATGAAAAAACAAATTCAGAAACCACCATAATTGTGCGTAAACGTGCGTTATGAACGGTTCTCAGCAGGCGGTCCATATCGAGGTTTCTGTCGATGTTTAAAGCGAGTAAACCCCGCGGGTTTGATTCCTGCCTCTACGTGTCACGACACACAAGCAAAGTTAAACAGCTTCTTAAAAACATATTATTGGATAATTAGGGCTGATAAATTGAAAAAGTCAAGCTGTAACGAAGACGGACGTTAAACCCAGCAATGCAGCAAAATTAGCATTGGAACAAACAGTAGCACGTCACTGCCCAACGCGAAAGTGAGACAAAACAAACACACACCCACAACCACACACCACACGTCAAAACCCCCATAAACAAACAAATAAAAACACAGGCAACGGGCTTTCTACGATGCCAATGGCGTCACACACACACACACACACACACACACACACACACACACACACACAAGGCATGCATGCATGCCACAGCAGCCAAACAAAAGCACTGATGGATGAATGTCAATTGGCGTCACACACACCAAACACACACCACACACACAACAAACACTGCCAGATGTTCAAATGCCTTTTAGGGGAAAACCAGATGAGATTTCTCTCACAAACACAACACACAAACACACACACACACCGATAATTCAAACACTCACTTCAACCTGACACTTCCTGAAATTCCAGTCATGCACGACAACATGTGAACAACTGCAGGAATTTCACTGCTAAATCAAGCTTCTTCTGCCTAATAGAAAAGTTTCAACTTAACTAGTTACAGAGCAATTAAGAAAAACACATATAAAACAGAGGATTGGTCAATCCATGCTAAAATACACAGAGTAATACCAGCAGGCCCTTCACAATACAGCACAACCTTACTGATGAAACATACACTGGAGTTCTTTTAGCATCATTGACATACGATTACAATGCTTATGTATATTTTTTATATGTATTTTTTTATTTATTTTTTAAAACCCCAGAATTAAAAATAACCTAAATAAGTAAAAATAACCACTACAAATAATCATATAATATAAAAACATATTGAAAAATAATAATATGATAAAATATACAGAAAATAGGATAAAATCTTGAGACATTAGTTGAAATAAGAATATATTATTTTATTAATAGGCACATACAAAATATATAATAATATCAATAATAGAAATGAGAAAAAAAATCTTGACATTTGGTTTAATGGCAGTTTTATGAAATAATAAAAACATTATGTTTTACTATTCTAAATATATATAGTATTATATTTATACTACACTTTTAGTGTTATTTTTATTGGTACCTAAGGAGTTATATAATTATATAATATATATATATTCTATCGCACAAAACCCACCAGCCAACACATACAGTTTCTGTGTGGCAAAATAGGAAGTATTAGTCAGCCACAATTGTGCACAAGTTCTCCCATTAAAAAGTGAAGAGAGGCCTGTAATTTGCAATCTATAGGTTACAATTTAAGTATACCTCAAATATGAAAGACAAAATGAGAAAAAAAATCCAGAAAATCACATTGTAGGATTTTAAAAGAATTAATTGGTAAATTCCTCTGTAAAATAAGTATATGGTCACCTACAAACAAGCAATATTTCTGGCCCTCACAGACCTGTAACAACTTCTTTAAAAGGCTCCTCTGTCCTCCACTCGTTACATGTATTAATGGCATCTGTTTGAACTCTTTATCAGTATAAAAGACACCTGTCCAAACCTCAAACAGTCACACTCCAAACTCCACCATGGCAAAGACCAAAGAGCTGTCAAAGGACACCAGAAACAAAATTGTAGACCTGCAACAGGCTGGGAAGACTGAATCTGCAATCGGTAAGCAGCTTGGTGTGAAGAAATCAACGGTGGGAGCAATTATTAGAAAATGGAAATAGAAGACATACAAGACCACTGATAATCTCCCTCGATCTGGGCTCCACGCAAGATCTCTCACCCGTGGGGTCAAAATGATCACAAGAACTGTGAGCAAAAATCCCAGAACCACACGGGGGGACCTAGTGAATGACTTGCAGAGAGCTGGGACCAAAAGTAACAAAGGCTACCATCAGTAACACACTGCGCCGCCAGGACTCAAATCCTGCAGTGCCAGACATGCCCCCCTGCTTAAGCCAGTACATGTCCAAGCCCATCTGAAGTTTGCTAGAGAGCAATTGGATGATCCAGAAGAGGATTGGGAGAATGCAATATGGTCAGATGAAACCAAAATAGAAATTTTTGGTAAAAACTCAACTTGTCGTTTTTGGAGGAGAAAAGAATGCTGAGTTGCATCCAAAAGACACCATACCTACTGTGAAGCATGGGGGGGAAACATCATGCTTTGGGGCTGTTTTTCTGCAAAGGGACCAGGACGAATGATCCGTGTAAACGAAAGAATGAATGGGGCATGTATCGTGAGATTTTGAGTGAAAAACTCCTTCCATCAGCAAGGGCATTGAAGATGGAACGTGGCTGGGTCTTTCAGCGTGACAATGATCCCAAACACCCCCCCCGGGCAACGAAGGAGTGGTTCGTAAGAAGCATTTCAAGGTCCTGGAGTGGCCTAGCCAGTCTCCAGATCTCAACCCCATAGAAAATATCTGGAGGGAGTTGAAAATCCGTGTTGCCAGCGACAGCCCCAAAACATTACTGCTCTAGAGGAGATCTGCATGGAGGAATAGGCCAAAATTAACCAGGAACAGTGTGTGAAAACCTTGTGAAGACTTACAGAAAACGTTGAACCTCTGTCATTGCCAACAAAGGGTAAATAACAAAGTATTGAGATTAAATTTTTTATTGACCAAATACTTATTTTCCACCATAATTTGCTAATAAATTCTTTAAAAATCTTACAATGTGATTTTTCTGGATTTTTTTTTTTCTCATTTGGTCTCTCATAGTTGATGTATACCTATTATGAAAATTACAGGCCTCTCTCATATTTTAAAGTGGGAGAACTTGCACAATTGCTGGCTGACTAAATACTTTTTTTCCCCACGTATATCATGACATGACGTTTTGGATATAAAAAAATAATAAAACAAAACAAAGCAGATACACAGCACTCTAGATAAACTTTTGATGATAAAAGTAGCAACTTATGAGCATTTCATATGAACTCCCGGTATACAAATACAACATTAATGAAACCAGTAACACACACTCATACCTCTGACACAGATAACATCACACACACACACACACACACAGCATTAGCCTCTGTCACTGCTCAATTATGGCAAACATTACAGTGGCACATCTTCCAGCAGCACACTTGACTATATCCAAACAAGTCAGCCGTTTTAATTAAAAGTTCTCTGTTTCAGCGTGCTCCTCACCTGCCGTGTTAATTACACACAGTGCTGCTGTTCCTCTGCCTTTATTTCAGACGGATAATTACTCTTTTTTGAGTCTCTTCACCTTCACTTCTATGAGCAGGTGCGACGACAAAACAAGGTGTGCTGTTCCCACCCCTCGCGATTCGTTAAGGACAAGACCACTCATTAACACACAGGACATGTTACTGGTTAATCCTTCAGCGCTTCTGAGAAATAATAGAGTTCAGGAAAAGTTGGAAAAGACCGAAGTTGGTTAAATGAGACATAATTGAGAATCACATTAAGTACTTTGTCTCAAATGTTTCTCCTCAAAACCTGAACTGAAAATCATGAAGCTTCTTTAAAGCAAAGAGTTAAACAAATAAAATTTTATTGCCCAAAAGTTACTCTTTTATGGGACTTAAATGAGACGTAATTGAGAATTGAATTGCTCTTTTATAACTTCTGAGCCGTAAATGAGACCTAATTGAGAATCATGTTAATTACTTTGTCTCAAATGTTTCTCCTAAAAATGTGAACTGAAAATCAACTCAATATTTTATTGCTCAGAAGTTCCATAACTTATGAGACCTAAATGAGAATCTCATTAATTATTTACCTTTTTCTCAGATGTTTCTCCTAAAAATTCAACACTGACAATCATGAAGATTTATTAATGGAAATAGGAATGGAAAATTTTTATTGGGCAGAAGTTGCTCTTTCAAAACTTATGAGACTTACATTAGACATAATTGAGACTCAAAAAGTATTTCACTTCGTCTCAGATGTTTCTCCTAATAACCTGAACTGAAAATCACGAAGATTCATTAAGATAAAGAGTTAATTTAATAAAACTGCATTGCTCAGAAGTTGCTCTTTGAAATAACTTAAATTAGACATAATTGATCATGTAATTGCTCAAAAATGGCTCTTTTATAACTTACGAGACTTAAATGAGACATAATTGAGAACAACATTAGTATTTAGCTTTTTACTAAATTGAAAATGATGAAGCTTCATTAAGGAAAATAATTAACTGAATGATATTCTGTTTCTGAGAAATTGCTGTTATAATTTAGGAGACTTAAATGAGACATAATTGAGAACGAGTCACTTTAAATATTTAACTATGTCTCAGATGTTTGCACTGCACTGACAATCATGAATCTTCATTAAGGAAAAGAGATAATTCAATACAATTTTAATGCTCAGAAGTTGCTCTTTCAAAGCTTTCGAGCGTTCAATGAGACAAAATTGAGAATCACATTAAGTATTTAACTTTGTCTCAGATATTTCTACTACAAAAACCTGTACTGAAACTCATGAGGCTTCATTATTGGAAATAGTTAATTGAATAAAATTGTATTGCTCAGAAGTTGCTCTTTTATAACGTATGAGACATAATTGAGAAACACATTAAGCATAAATAAGTCTCAGATGTTTCTCTCAAAGTAGGAAAGTAAAAACAGACACAGATTAGTGAATGCCTTATAAAAAGATCAGATCATTTGATGAGAAATGTTTGAGTTCATATTGAGATCTCTGACTTTTGATTGCAGAATTTGATGTCTCTTCTGAAACTCTACAGCGACACACATTCAATTCAAGTTTAATTGTATAGTGCTTTTCACGATACAGAAAATATTACGTTTCTACATTACATTTAGGAGTAGGTTATTAGTGGTGGCAGAAATGTACGGTAAGAATCATGCAGTTAGTTACAAATTACACCTAATCAATCAGACGGTGAACACTATTAACTGCAATGATTATATGTTGCGATTAAACTTTGCGATCGCGATTAAACGTTACGATTAAGCTCCAAACAGGGTGTTTTTGCAGTGATGCCATTGAAGAACCATTTTTGGTTCCCCAAAGAACCTTTCAGTGAACAGTTCTTAAATGAACCATTTTGAAGAACATTTTAAGAAATCTAAAGAACCTTTTTCCACTATAAAGAACTTCTTCTGCATTTGACAGTTTCCATGGATGTTCAAGGTTCTTCATGGAACCACCGATGCCAATAAAGAACCTTCATTTTTAGGAGTGCAAGTGAGATTACCGAAGTCTTTTTTCTCAGGACAATCATCTGAGATTGCAGTAGAAGTCTCAATTTGTTTTCAGTGCAGTCTAGGAGGAACATTAAAGAGATCTGATTAGTGATTTTTCTTGACTCTCGATGCGTTTGGAACGCTTAGGAACCTGTTTGAAAAGTGCAGGGCGATTTTCCAAAGGTTACTGTGAACGAGAGGTGTGATGGGTGTTTCCCATCAGTCGTCATTACCCACAATGCACTTTGGCGCTATTGTTGTTTCATGAGGGTGCTGAATCACTGTGGCGTCGTCTTTAGTCGGTACACTTTCCCAGGCCGTATTTGAAGTCATTCATTACGACTCCGGACGGGACTGGATCAGAAATGACACAGTCCAGTTCAGGCTGCGCGTGCGTCTTTGTGCAATGCAAATAAAACAATAACATTCAATTATATGGATCTGAATGGAAGTGAACGGATTGAAGCGGATCGCCGGCCCGCCTTAACCGAACCCGACAGATGGAAAGCGGACTATATTACCCATCACGCACCAGATTAGATCAGACTGGACCCGACTACCTGAACTAAACAAGACTCTAATGGAAAAGCCCTTAGATAAAGCAGAGTGAGCAGAAGGTGAAAAGCAGCCTCCTTTGCACTCAGGAGACCAGCGCACAAAAACAGGAAGTAGCTCTGCCTGCACTTCCTTACAGACATCAGCGTCTGTCCAAAACAACACGAGCGCTGCTCACTCGGCCTTCAAAATCAACCTGTTTATCATCCGCTTGGCATCAACATCCATATTCATCTGCTTTAATTCTGCTTATATTTTCCATGTTTTTTTTTTTACTTGTGCAGACGTTATCAGGGTTATTCTGGGAAACTGAAATATCAAACAACATTGCAAAAATAGATTCAAATGAATTGAAATCATGGCAAAAAAATACTTTTCCTAAATCAGTAATTTTCCCTAATCAGTACATTAAAACTATCCTTAAAACAAGATGCATTTATTTGAGCCGCAAACGTGTATAAGATAATAAAATAATGTATTCAGAGATGTATGCAAGATTTATGCTTAAAACAAGGGGACACAATTGCTAGTCGAATAAGGAAAAAACTAGTAAATAATACATACAATAAATAACAAATAGTATAATACCGTGTTTGAGGATGTTAAATAATAAACAATACCAAAAAACAATGGATAGTAAATATACCTCATTTAAGGAGGTTAAGTAACAATAAATAATGAAAATAATCAGCAGTAAATCTAACTTATTTAAGGGTATTAAGTAATAACAAATAATAAAATAAATGAATAGCAAATCTGCCTTATTTAAGGATGCGAAATAATAAAAAATAATAATGAATAGTAAATTTACCTCAATAAAGGACGTTAAATAATAAATAACAGTGAAAATAATAAATAGTCGATAAATCGATATTAAATAATAATAAAAAAAACTGTAAATAAAACTAACTTTAAGGATATTAAATATTAATATATACAAAGTACTGATTGTTTAGATTTATTAAATATGTATTACTTAAAAACTATTTCAGTATAGTTTTTAAACTCAACATGCAAATTGTCGTGAAAAAATAAATACAGTAGAGGATTGACTGGATCACAAAAAAAAAAAGTGGCAGACTGGAATGGAGGAAGGTGGAAGACAACAGAAGAATCGATGACGTCAGACGGTTCAGAGGCGGTTTGTTCTTCATAACACTATGATGAATCATTCACATTAAGACCAGCAACACCAATTAAGAGAGATGTTGACTTTACACTCGTGATATAAGTGCTAATCAACATGCGGCCAGTGTTGCGTCTGCACCCGTCCCAAACAGTTCAAGCACAAATAGGTCTAAGAGCCCCATTTCCAGGTCAAACAAACAACTGCTTTCACAGGCGCGCAGAGCTACAAGCAGAAACATATTCACAAATACACACACACTCGCAGACATTTAATCACAAAGGAAGTGGGTTACAGCACACAACAATGTCAACAGAGCGAGAATCCAGCCAGCGGCACGGTGGGAAACTAACTCTGCTGACGTAACTTTGGAGGACACACAGAACACCACGACGAGCGCAAACAAATGAAAAACAACAGAAGCTATTGTGGCGCCGAAGGCCCCGTTCTGAGGCCGACTGGGGCCCGTGAAGGGCCTCTCTGTCATGATTGTGATGCTCAGAAATGCACTTTTTATTATGGGTAACATTCACTTAATTTTTAGGGGTATTTTTACCTTCATGAAGATATTTTTTCATAATGATCTGACAGCTATGCATGAAATGTAATACCATTAATAAAATATTATAATTTTTCAAATCTTTTCAATTCAAATATATTTCCTGTCTTAATATATGTTAAAATAGATTTCTGTGATGCGCACTGTATTTCAGCAATCATTCTCCTCCAGTCTTCAGTGTCACATATCTTCAGAATCCATTCTAATTGCCGATTTGCTGCTGTTGATACTTGGTGATAAATTTATTTTCAAGATTATAAAAGTTTCAAAAGAACAGCATTTATATAAATGTCTTTAGTTACGGTCACTTTTGTACAATGTAATGCAATCCCCCCTGCGAATAAAAGTACTAATTTCTGTTATATTTTAATCGCACTTACTACAACTTTTGAACTATCACGGTTTCTATCTACAGAAATATTGGGCGGGCCAACGTTTGGGGGGCAACATGATAATACCAGAATGTTTCTGAGCACAATCAGCATATTATACTGATTTCTGAAGATCATGTGACACTGAAGACTGGAGGAATGATGCTGAAAATACAGCTGCGCCTCCAGGACTAAATTAAGTTTTACACCAGATTCGACATATCTAGCGAATTCTTTTAAATTGTAAAAATATTTCACAATTTTACTGTTTTTACAGATTTTTTTTTGATCATATAAATGCAGCTTTGGTGAGCAGAAGAGACTCTTTCAAAAACATTTGACCAGTAGTGTATAATCTAGGATATTATGAAATATCAAACTCCCTATGGGGGCTTTTTTTTCAATATCTGGGGCATTTGTGGTGTCATTTTTGCCCTGAGCCCCGGTTAAATTTACTTTCAGCAAGAAACCCCCCCCCCCGTAATTTTGGGACAGATGGTATAAAATACAGTCAGAGGCCAGAAAATCAGAGCAGCTGAACAAAAGCAGCAGGAACTGAAGATCCTCTTGATCAAGGATGAACTGTTTTCTTACATAAAGTAAACCTTGTGCATTCATTATTCTCTCTACTGACATCTGTAAGGTCATCCAGGGACTCAGACGGCACATTCACATGCTGCACAAATAGTGAAGACAGCAGCGTTTCTGCTGTAGTGAACTAAACTCCTCAGTGAGACAATGAAAGTGAAGTGAGATTGTCCCCACAGCGCTGACGTAATGCTGGCATTCTGGCATCTTTTCTCCGCGAGCTCAGCGTGATGTCTCTAGACGGCTAATAATAAAGCACAAGCATTCTTAGCATAGATGCTAGACAGGGGGGTCGTTTGGTGAGGAAAGGTTTGAGACTCAGGGTGGGCCAAATGACAAGTGTCGGTGATCAATATTGCGGCAAGTGTTCCATTCAAAGTTGAGCATGCTCTAGCTATGGGGCGGTAGAGAGGGTATTGCGAGACGGATTACTATAGCCCACAAAAAACACTGTGTTAAGGGGAGTTCCTGATAAGTTACCTGGCTTTAAACTCAGACAATAGAACACTGGATGAAACAGCGCCAAGGCCAGCACGCAGGCCCATGATTAAAGGTAATAACGGTTCCTACAAAGCAAACCCTACTAAATCGAATAATCATAATAAATAATTTTTTTTTTAAAACAAAACTAAGCTGATAGGACTTTTAATATATACCTGACCCACCAACCAACACACAAATACATTATATCAAAAAAATCCCAGAAAACTTTTATATAAAAAAAGTAAATAAATATTAACACTGGACATATTTAGAATACATCAAATACCATTTACATAAATAAAAAAGCAACTAGAAAATGTAATGCACAAAAATAATCTACCAAAAAATATTTAATAAATTTAACAAATCAAGATAACGAATAAAATTTCTATCATCTTCTATAAGATCCTCATTATATAAGTGAGCGTTCCCATATATCGTGCGGTATACCAATACAGGAATTAATCAATGAATGATAAGTGACGTGAGTGACTGTGTCGAGTATACGTGGGAACAAAATACAATACACTATTATCGCATCCACACAACGGTTGGGGACATAAGGTGTTGTGTGGGGTTTTATATTTATATTAGATAGTAATCAGCCACTCATCCAGTTAATGCTGTGACTATTTACAGGTATAGATTTAAATCATAGAATTGTAGTGGGTGCATATAAATACAATTAAGAGTAGAAACAAGCGACTGGCGCGTACATTAATATACAGAATAGACAAAACACCGACAAACACATCAGCAGAAGAAAAGGCCACACATTAATAAACTACAACGTTAGTGTGATGCGAGCCGCGTTTGAGCACACAGAATGAGTTGAAGGGTGATAGATATAAGACAGATGGGTGGGGATGGAACACACACCCATCTTCTGAAGTCATATGATGCAGAGATCCAAATTTAAGTCACAATTCATTAAAAATCATCTCTTCCATTCGAAAGCATACAGAGATCACTGATTTTAATGAGATGCAAAAGCTGTCGTATGACTTCAGGAGACATATAGACCACTTCTGCATTCTAGGTTTTGTCATTTTAACCAGAAAAGTGTAGTTAAAAAGTGATTTCATAGTTGCTAGAAGGACATTTTTAGGCAACTTTATCTCACACAACCAAAAAAGACAAGCAGAAATAACCCCAGCAAATCTGACTATTATAAGCCGGCTCATTATTAGCATTAGATAGCAAATTGTAGCAATAATATTGCTATTACAAGCTAAAACGCTCATTAATTCCTAATCTCAGGCACAATTAAAGGGTTTGATATTCCTCTGCATCTCTCCCCCTCGCCGCCTCGGCTCCTTTTCTGCCGTCGTTCTGCTTGCTAAGAGAAAGACAAAGATGCTCTGAGAGGTGCTGGATTGTGGGAGGAGAAATCTTCTTCTCTGTCTTCATCCCTGTGCTTAATGCAATCGCCGGCGTTTGATTGACAAGCATAACCAAAACAGAGCGATGCAAATAGCAGCAGGCTTTGCGCCCAGCACTTTTTTCGGCCCGCGTACAAGCGCGTTATTAAAATAACCCCACTTTTCAACGTGGCTTATTAAGCTACGGCTGTTAGCAGAACAAACGTACGCCGGGCCTATCCGCCGTTAGCCGAAATCTCCGAGACTGGCACGGGAGACGGGCCACGATACGGGCTCAAAACGGATAAATACTACGCAAATTTAGCAGCGTGCCCACACGTTCCTGTTATTTATTTAATATGCCGTCTCTTTCCCCTCTCTTTTCTCAACGATTCACACTTTTCCCAGCAATTCCAAGCCAAGTTGCATGGCAACAGACAAGCTGTAGTTTGCAGACCCCCCTCCATCCTCCTGCCCGACTTTCCAACAGCGCAAAACTGCAACACAATTCAGGCGAAGGCGCAGGAACCGAGGGGCAAAGGAAGGGGGGGCGGCATGCAAATGATCGAACCCTAAACAACACTCAAGTCTGAAGAAAACAATAGCAGGCATTGAAAACACGAAGGCCGCGTCTAGTGAACGCCGTCTCTGCCCTCCATCTGTGCATTCGGATCACGACTGCAATGCATTTGAAAACAAATGCATGCTGGAAAAAGCATGCATGGCGCACATTACTTCCTGAACGCACCTCCAGGGTCAAGGTCATTTCTTTTTTCTTTGTGGCTGCAATTATTTATTTGCTGCCGCCGCAGGAAACATTCTTCAGAGGAGGAATTAAAATCAGCTCTCACGTGCAACCCAAGGTGTAATAAAATGTCACGTTTTATAAAACGCACACTTTAACAATACAAATCTAAGGAAGCCTGCAGGTGCGGCATCCATATTGCACAAATTATGCATGAGCGTGTTTGTGCAGAAAACAAGCCCAACGCCGTCGTGCGGCATCTCAAACCCAAACATCTGCCACAACAATCAAACTCGCATCACAACGCAAAATTCTCACAGCCTGTGAACTGTGCATGTCACACACACACACACACCTGAAGTTTGCAGGTCGCGTTTTCTCCACACACACACACACACACACACACACATGCATTGCATACTTAAACCAAGCTTATAATTACTCAATGGACCGTTACACAAAACGACCCGGCAAAAACACAAGGTTGGGATGCATTCGACATACTTGAGCCAGAGAAATGTCCGCTTCCCAGAGACGTCGGTCCGTTCTTCCCGCTGCTGACAGGAGGGGAAAACATCTACAAAACAATCATGACAACACATTAAAAACTTTCATAACCCACCCTGAATCTAAGACTATAAAACACACACTGGTTAAAAGCATTTCAAACATGCTAATCACGGCATAATGCATTGCTTTAGATCATAAATGCATGCAATTTAATTTGATTAACCTACGTTAAACTCAAATATGATCCGACTGCAATGTCAAAACCTAGCCAAATTGCACATAATCAAGTGTCCTGAGTGCAGAAACTAGCCCGACTGTCACTTCAGCCTCTGTCTGTATGAATAGAGTCGCTGCACACAGACAGCTGGAATATTTTTGGATCTGTGGCTTCATAAAAACACATTTCCTGAGTGAAAACTTCCCAAAAGCATTTCTCACAGGATGCACATTTTGCACTTTTTTTTTTTTTTTACTGAACCAGATGAACCACTAGAATCTACTCGAATTGTCAAAAATCATTCTGATGGAATTCCTATAAGAAATTGGAAGGAACACTAATGGGATCAATCTAGAATTCGTCGGAATTCCAGGAGAATAGAATTGCATAAGGAGTGACTCCAAATTATAATGACGAGAAATTCCATTAGAAGCATTTTGTATGGTTCAACACAACATATGAATCTATTAAAGCAAAGGGAAAAAACACAAGAAAAGACTGAATAAAGTGGGATATACTACCATTGATGTGGGGAACATTTTCAAATCGCTGTTTCGCATCTATAAGACAACAGAATTACTAATGCAGCATCACATCTATCAAATCCACACAAGCTTTTGCAACTTTCTTTCAGATTTCAAATGCAATTTACGCGGCGCAAAAGTCATCTTACAAGACTTCTACTGAACCATTTGCGCGCACAGAAACACAATGAAATGTGACCAAACGAAACAAAGTGTGATCATTGACCTCCGGCGCGCAGAGACGCGAAGTGACTTACCGCGCTGAAATCCAGCAAATCGCTCAGTTCTTTATCCGTCCCTAACGCGGCCATTCTCTGATGATGATGATGGTGATGATGATGGTGATGATGCATTTTTAGAAATATCACATAAACCTAAAAACATGGAAACAGATCGCAATGAGAAAACACCCGATCAGGAGGAGCGTGTCTGATCTTCAGAAACACACACACGCGCGCACACACACACACACACCCACACGGACCCACGGAACGATCGAGTCCCAAAAAATCCACTCTGCGTGAAAAAGACACTGGTTCAGAGCAACATTTTGGCACAAGGTGAAGCGGACGCGCAGGTGTCCAGTGGCGCGATCGCGAACAAAGTCTCTCCAAGTGTCCCTCTGGCTTCAACAATCCCAATCGAGACACGCGCTCGCTAACGGAGGGAGAATGTGGATGAAATAAACACGCAGATCAGCCTGTGATGCGTTTCTCTCGGCTCCTGGACTGTTTTATTGACAGAACGGTGAAGTAGCGTTCCTCCGGATCAGTGTGCGCTTACAGCCATCTACTGCAGGAGCGCTCCGAACAGACACGGCGCGCGAGGAAAAGCACAACTTTATGACTGCCACGACCTTCGAGTAAACGCTTGGTTCGAGATATACGAGTTTTAGGCATTGTTTCATATTTGTGCGCGCAACGTGGAGAACTAATGACAGCTGAAATAAGCTTAGAGTCAACTTTGGGTCACTTCATTTTTTTTTCTGAATAGAGAAAAAAACTTTTAAATCACGGGGTTGGTATCTTATAACAGGTCTGCATTGTAGTGAACAAATAAAGTGCAAGGCTAAAAGAAATGAAAGCCAAAAAAAAAGATAAAAAAAAAAGTATACATTTTAATAGAGGAAAACGGTTTTATAAATCCTTTTCAATCCACCTTTCACGCAAAAAAAATAAATGAAAGTGTGATTAAAAGGGGAAAAAGTTTTCTTTGAATCAGAAACATTTTTGAGCTTTACATAACAAAAGAAATAGGGTCAAGGAAGTAAATGAAAAATATATATCATAATAATGAATAGAGAAAAAAACCCGGTATTTGAATCATGAAGTTAGAAAAGGCAAAATAAAGAAGGACTAAAGAAACAAATAAATGATGGGGGAAAATTAAAAAGTGAACTGAATAGAGAAAAAACACTTTTGACCTTTCCGGGTGTTTACATAAAAAAAAAATACGTACATAGAAAATAAATAATTTAATAAAGCAGAAAAAAAAGAAAAAGGAGAGTAAAAAATATTATTATTATTATTGAATAGAGAAAAAAACGTTTTTAATCATATTTGGCCTTTAAAAAATAAATTGTAAAAATAAAGTCATAAATTAAAATGTACAATTCTGAAAAAGAAACAAAATGCATTAAAAAATGAAAACTAAATTAATTAATTTGACCCTTAGGCTAAATGTTAAGCTTCAGCCCTCATGCACATGCACATAACTAGTAATATGCAGGTAAAAATGCTCTTCTAACATGATTTTAGCTGTTAGGGAACAAGGAGGCCTCGGCTGCTCTTTTCTCCTCAAACGCTTCATGCCAACACAAAGCACTGCAGCACTTTCCCAAACACCTGTAGTGCTGCAACAGATTGTTTTGCATAAGTGGAGACGAATGGAGGTTTTTCTCCCTCCCCAATGAATGTGCAAAGTCACATTGCAGATAAATACATATCAACTAAAACTGCAGTTTATGATGCACACAAGTTGACTGAAACACAAAAACTAAATCGGTGATCAGAATCTGTAGCTCACAATGGGTCACCATTCATCTCGTCATCTATGCGTTAAATGCATCATTATGCTTTCATAAGAAGGGTTTAATATGGTTGCATTGGTGGAAGACACACACGGGCCTTATGAAAACCTGCAGAAGCGTCTCTTTAAGAGGTCTGATGTGTCACTGGAGTCCATTACTTCACACACCTGCGCCGAAACCCACAGATCACACACACACTCAGTACAAACATGAGGACCGGAGAGCAATAGAGAGCAACCAGAGCCTCACGTTCACATCTGACAGACGGTCAGTCATCGAGTCCAGTCGTGTGGATTGATGCACTGCGCTTTCCAGGCCAACCCTGCATCTGTCAAGCAGGAATCTGGAGGTTTTAATCATATTCACAGACATATTTAACAGCCTAACTGCACAGATCACTTATAAAGCAATTACCTCGTTATGAAACATTCATCCAGAAATGTGTTTTAAACTACTGATGCTGTTCAGGTGGGTCAGGAAACTGATCTGTGACTCAAACAGCATCACTTCCTGTTTGAATGCAGCGCCTCCTGGTGGTTTTTGCAGATTCTGAAGTTGTACGGTAGCTAAAGTTGTAGCTTTTTAGTTCTAAAGTGATGCAATATGCAAAGGTGACACTGCATATTCACAGCTAGATTTCTTTGTTGCATCACTGAACAAAAATCATCTGGTCATTTTTGTGCAGCATGATCTGAACATCGTATGGCCTGAATTTGACAAACTGTATAACAGTATAATGAACTGTATGGTTCGCCTAAATTATAAATAAACTAAGTAGGACGTTTAAAATAGCATAAGAGTCGTAACAAAGGGAACAAAACAGTGGGTGAAGAAGCGTCCAGGAGAGGGGTGGTTTGGGGGTGGATTGAAGAGCTAAATCCATGGAAAAGCAGCACCAACAATAATCCTGACAATATATTCCGTGCCATTATTGGAACATAGTGACCAAAAAAAAACTATATATGTTTTGTTTTTTTTTTTTTTTTTTTTTTTCTATTGTTTTTTTTTTTTTTTTTTTTTTTTTTTTTTTTTTTTTTTTTGGGTAAATCTTTTGTTTTTGACCCTTATAAAATACACATCTATATAAAAAATAAATAATGAATTAGTAAAAGAATATAAGGAATATTCAGTGGTTGAAAGCAGGTAGAGTATCTGTTCCAGAGTCCTGTAATGTGGTGCGGTAAAATGGGGGTGGAGGGTTTGGTTTTCTCAGTTGTTTCTCACTGGTTTGTAGTGTACTGAAAAAAAAAATATGTTAAAAGAAGGTAGAGTGAGCATAAAACGGCTAAACTTTTTTTATACAAAAGCCTGAAAATTGATCTAATAAAGAAATGATATATAAGTAGTGATATATCTATAGAGAATATTACATTTCATTCTATTTCTAGGCTCTTAAGAGGATGAACTACTTTTTCCCATATGTTTCCCACATATGCGTGCGGAACTCATAACAAACAACAAACAGAAATATGGTTTAAAAGTGAAAAAGGATATAAACAAGCGCAAAAATCAAGTGTTTTAGATCCCAAATTGCCATAAAAAGGAATTAAATCGAGTCCCAACCCAGTAAAGAGGGGTGAGCTGTTAGAAAAAGGGGGGGGGTTTGGTTAACAGTTGAACGGCTACTGTTAGATTTATAACTTCAATATTAGAAGCCAAATAGATCATCCCTTGGCTCTATTGACATTGAGCCAAATAGTTTAAATACCATAAAATATAAATACATAAGATATTTCCTAATTATATTTTTCTAGGAGAGGTTCTTAAGCGTGGAACTGAATCGTTGTCCTCGTTGTGTTCAAACATGTGAAACTCCAGTATCATAGGTGGGAGGGGTGGTTATAATGTAGCATTAATAGCCAAACCGTAAGAACAGTATGGTATGAAGCATGAGCAGAGCCACAGGGAAGAGCAGATGTGATCCAAAGCAACGGGCTGCAGCTGTGGAAACAAAGAGCCGTGTGGAAACCGATTGTGAAACTTCACAAAGATTCCTCCCCGATCATGCAAAAATACCACAATAATCAATACCGGCAACAGGGCCAATCTGGCGTCAGTCTGGAGTCACAAGAACTCAGAGGGTTCTGCATGTACATTCAGCTCAGAGGAGAACATTTGAGTTGTTCATCGATTTCTGTCAGCTCTGTGCACTCAAACACAGTGTTTAAGTCTGTTGCACGATAAATGCAAATAGTTATAAGCATATAATCATAAGCAGTGGATAGCAACGCTTTCCCATCTCTTCTGTTACTGACATGTATTTTGGTGCAAATTCATCTGTTACTTGGTAGAATTTTGACAAAATCCTCCAAATAATGAATAGTTCTCCCAAAAAGTAAACATTTGCGTAAAATGTGCTCACCCTGCAGGCCATCCTGATTAGGCAGAGTTTGTTTCTTCTTCATAGAATTTGGGAAATGTAGCAGTGCTCCTTGCTCCAGCAATGGATGCTCTGCATTGAAGGGGTGTCGTCAAATGAGATGCGATAACACCATCACAATAATCCACACCACTCCAGTCCATCAGTTAACATCTAGAGAAGACAGAAGCTGAAACAAATACATTATGAAGCCGTTTTTAACTAAAATCAGAGTCCATAATCCATAATAATGCTTCCTGCAGTGAAAAAGTGGTCTGGGCTGCGTTTCCAAACAGCATCGTAAGCCTAAATTGATCGTAGCTCCATTGGTTTCTATGGGTCTGCGATGTACTTAAGCTTACGATGCTTTTGGGAAACGCAGCCCTGGTCTGAATCAGGAGAGAAATCTACGCAGATCCAAGCACCGTTTACAAGCCAAAACAGCTCTAAACAAATATGTGGCTTGATTTTAATGTGAGAGACAGCAGGAGATGCACTTTTTCACTGGAGGAAGCATTATTATGGATTATGAACTCATATTTTGGCCAAAAGTGACCGTTTGAAAGTAAAACGTCTTAATGATGGATTTGTTTCTTACAAACATGCAGCTTTTGGCTTCACAAGATGTTAACTGATGAACCGGAGTGGTGTGGATTACTTGTGATGCTTTTATCAGCTCTCATTCTGACGGCACCATTCACTCGAGCGCCATTGCTGAGACACTGATGCAATGCTACATTTCTCCAAATCTGATGAAGAAACCAACTCATCTACATCTTGGATGGCCTGAGCGTGAGCACATTTTTAGCAAATGTCATTTCTGGGTGAACTATCTCTTTAAATTTGAGTCTGTTCCTCAAATAAAGCATCATATGAGTTCAGAACTGCTTTGATGGTGTCTTTACAGCTATTTTTTGTAAGACATGATGGTGAATGAATACTGGTTTTGCTTGAACTATCCCTTTAAGCAAAACAAATAAAGCAAGTTCCTCCCGAGGAGATGAAGATTAATGCACAAGTCTCTTTCTGAAGCACACAATGCTAAAACATCTTAATTCTGACACAATGAGGATGCACACTAAGCCTTTAAGCCCGTGACTCTCGATGTCTGGAGACACGCGCAGATACACGGCAAAGCAGATTTGAGATGTTGTTCAGGAGCAGATCTACATGTGATGTTGATGTGTAACGTGAAGGCCTCTTGTGTTTGAGGGGTTAGAGCTCAGACAGCGAATGCTGATCCGTGGCCACAGATTTAATCAAGGATCAAATGGATCTCCTCCTCGTTAGCGTCGGGCCAGCCGGGTCGACTCGGTTCTAGTTCTGTAATTACCCTCCTTTTTTTTCAGGGTGTGCGACATTTGTGGTTGCTCAGTATATCATACCTCCTGGATTGGTCGTCGCATACTGTAGTGATTATAGTTGTGGAAAGATGAAAACACACGTCAGAGATAACTCTGTGCGGCATTAGCGTGTCACGTTCAGACAGAGAAACCAGGAGAAGACAGTTCAAGTTCGTCCCGCTTAGTCGGGAGCTTCGTCATCAGGCGCGCCAATGCTCCGGTCAGACGATCTTCAGAAGAGTCTGGTGAGGAACGCTTGAGTTCATATTGAGATCTCTCTTTACCGGGACGTTGCAGATTTTGCGTGTGGTGGATAATGCTTAGCGCAGTCTGATTCGAGTCTGAAACACAAAACACATGTGAATTAGTTCGTGTTGTTTTTTGTTCTAACGGAAGAAAAACAATTAACGCAACACTCTCAATTTGTGTACATTGTTCATTCGCTTCATGCCATATTAAATGCAGAAAAATAAAACAAAACAACTAATTGTTGGATAGTTTTCATAAATGATATCATTGTTTTTATTATACCGTATTGTAAGTTTTTATATATAATATATTATAAATAGTAATATTACAACCGTAAACATAACATATAGCATATCATATATATGATTTACAGAATGCATCATTATCATCTAGGCTATAATATATTTTTTTAATTAAATCCCGCGTGTTAGTACTATCTTACATATGGTTTCATATTCAGTTTTACAAATAAGCATTAAAAAAAAAAATATATCTATATATCTATATATAAGTGAGGGGGTATAATTTCACAAAAAATTTTTATATAAATACTATATCTAACATTTAAATTCTTATTACTAATATACATCACTTTCAAATGTTTTCTCACATTGATACACAACAGGATAGATCACATATATGTATTGATACCTGTTTTAATAGCGCAATTGGTTTATTTTCATTTCAATGTAATGTCATTAGGCCTACATATACAAAATGCACAATAGATATATTTAATTTTTTTATGTATTAAATATACGAATAAAATATTTTATAGAAATCTATATTTTATAAAATATGAATAGATCAATAATATATGCAATTATATTTTTTTATTATAAATAAATATTATAAAGAATATGTAGATTCTTTTCCATGAAAAATTTTGCAGAGAGAGAGAGAGAGTTGTTCTGAAGAAAGGACATTCTGTCCCAAAAGTCAAGTAGAGAAAAATGCAAGAAAAAAGTGAGAAAAGGGAGTTTGAAAGAACAGCAAGTGCATTTTGTTGCATTCCTCCGGTTTTCCAGTTTGCAGGGGAGAGAGTGAGTCGCAGACAGGAATGATGACATAAACACAGCCTGCAGCTTTTCCTTCACAAAACACAGTATTTGCCAAACACCTGTGGCCTCGGCCGCGGGGCAGCGAGGGCCAGCGAAACGCTGTTAATACTCTTTGATTCTCTTCATTTACAGATCGGGTTACAGCACATTCCTCTGAACAGAATTCCCCCCTAAAAATTCCCATCCCGACCTCCCCGGATAACCTTCCCGCTCCTCCCAGGTCAGCGCCACTTGTGCATCTTCACATCGCAATTAAAACCATGTGTCTAACAGACCTCAGTCATTCTTCACCAGCGTCGGCCCACAGCCCTCCTCCCACCCTGTTGTGTGTGTGTGTGTGTGTGTGTGAGAGAGAGTGTGTGTGTGAGTGTGCGCGCGTTTTTGTGACAAATGAGCGACAAAAGATCTTGCTGTATATCACAATGCCGTGCTCTAATCTAACTCAGTATGATATCATCAAGAGAAGGGGTCTCGATTTCTCCTTCTGACGACACGCTTACCCTGCCATTACCCCATGTCCTTTTCAAAACGCTTATAAATCACACCGAATGGAGTGTATTAAAAATCTGAAAAAGCACAAAGTCTCCTGTAAGGGGTAGATTTAGGGGTAGGGTTGGTGTAGGGCAATATAATATACAGTCTGTACAGTATAAAAACCATTACACCTATGAGAGTCCCCACTTTTCACAAAAACAAACCTGTGTGTGTGTGTGTGTGTGTGAGTGAGTGTACCTGTTTTTCTATCCTGGTTGGGACTTAAACCTGAATACACACAGACTCATGGGGACTCGTGTCACGGTGGGGCCCTAAATTGAGGTCCCCATGGGTAAACAAGCTAATAAATCACACATAATGAAGTTTTTTGAAAATCTAAAAAAATCTAAAAGTCTCCTGTAAGGGGTAGGTTTAAGGGTATGGTTGGTGTAGGGCAATAGAAAATACGTTTTTTTACAGTATAAAAACCATTACGCCTATGAGAGTCCCTACGATAGCAAACCAGACTTGGATTGTGTATTGATGGACTCGTCTGTTGCTGCCCCATTGGTCTGAGATGTGTGTAGGTTTGTTATTTGTCCGGTCTTTTTTCTTGCTGCCATCATGTTAGGCTTCTCGTGTCTGTGATTTCGTCTTGTGTTTTATTGGTGTCTGGTAGTGGGTTTTGTGTGTGTGTGTGAGAGTGTGTGTTTATGTACGTGTGTGTGTGTGTGTGTTGTGAGAGAGAGAGCGAGAGTATATCCCGAAATCGTTTTCTTTGGACCCTTGAATGTACCATCATCGCGGTCCTCTTGATTGTTCCTCCCATCTTTGATGGAGTTGTACCCACAGGTGCCACAGGCTTCACAATCGAAAAAAATCCTGCCCGAGTTCAAGTGCGGGGCACATCCGCTCCTGAAAAAAACAAAAGAAAAGCAGGTTTGTCTAAATGAGAAGGTTTGTAGAGCGAAATGAAACCATGCCTCATTTAAGACTCCAAGGCCAGAGTTGAAAGCTGCTTACTAAAATATTTCATAAGCTATTGAGTAAGCTGACATATCGACACTACACTGGCCTATTTTACTGAGAACATGCATTATAATGCATGTAATACAACAACAACTTCATAAATACATAATCTACAATGCAAATGGCTTGTTAATCTCTGCAAGGTTTTGACATTAAGATTTATTTTTAGATAAATCTGTCGTTCAAAACTTTGGGGTCAGCAAAGATGCATTAAACGGATAAAAAGTGGCATTTATAATCTTACAAAATATTTGTTATTTCAACTAATGCGTCTGTAATTATATACTAATCATCAAATATGTGAAGACAAAAATGTGACATCTCCCACACAATGTTTTTTATAACCAAATCTCATATGTCACCTGCGCTAATCATTACGTGCAAATAAGAGCCCAACACAATATTATTTAAAATTGTAACATCGACTCGTCACAATAATTACTGTGGGGGGTGTGTTCACTGGCGGCTGTGCGTTCCCGCGTTTTCTTCTTGTTTTTATATCTTTTACAAAGTTTTAGCCGGCTGAATCACCTGGGGCGGATCCAATCCGCTTCAAACTTTTGCGTGAGTTGCGAGTCTGTTGTATTAAAAGAAAACATAAAACAAACTTTTTGGCCAATTTTATATGCATCTCAATATTCCTTCTGTCTCTCTAAGTTATTTGTCAATTATACCTCAAAATGGTCTAATCGTACATAACTACAGCACGGAAAATACATTTTTTTCCACTACATACCTAGATCATAGTTAATCAGTTAATCAATCGGAAACGATTTGTGTAGATGAATCACTTACACTCTAATGCCTTTACTGCTCTTAAAACATTAGAAAAAATCTTTATATATAGATAAACCAGTGCGCTCACTTTGACAATCTTGATAAACAAAGTATTTTTGCTCTGAAATGGCAAAACAAAAACTTCCGAGGACCATCATTCAAAACCAACAGAGAAATTTTCAAGCAACATGAGCGTATATAATACTAGAGAGAGAGAAAGAGGAGGAGAGACTGTTTTGAACAGATTCCGTAAATTAATAAAAAACATAAAAATATAAAATGCCATGCGGATGCTGATTTCGAATTCCGTTTACAGTTGAACATAATTTATGGGTTGGCAGTGGTGTGTACACATCCCTCCTAAATAATGCTAAAAATCCACCGGTGTTTTTTTTTAATACCCCAAAAATAACCCCTTTCTCAATCAGGCCCGTTCTCAGCTTCTAGTCAGTGTGACGTCACACAGACCCAGGCCCCTCCCACGATTGTTGGTTTGTGTTTTACCGCAGACCCGCCCTGAGTGAGCTGTCATCAGTCCGCCATTGTTTCGACTCTGGAATGGCTTCTAAGCGATTGAGGTGTTCTGTTGTTGGATGTAATAATGAACATAGCAGTCGTCATTTACTCCAGACATCTGATCCACTGAAGACACAGTGGAGTATGTTTGTTTTTGAAGGGAATGCATCCTCCGATCTGCCTAAATGTGTCTATGTTTGCGCGAATCATTTGTGATCCAGCTTCACCTCCAGAAGAAGTGAGTATAAGGTTCTTTTATGAATCTTTGCAAATGGCCTTTCCTAATAATTTGCTAGTTTGCAAGTTTTGTGGGTAATTGCATCTAAAGTAAACAGTCTCATGAGAACAGCTCATCACTCCACGGAAGAGAGGGGCGGGGTCAGCAGAGCTCATTAGCATTTAAAGGGACATGCACCAAAACGGGTTGCTCTGAACAGAGCTGTTTTTGACAGGGTAAAAAGGGTGTTGTTTTACACTACCATTGAGAAATTTTAACAAAAGCATGTTATAGACTTTTCATTAAGACCCTAAAGAATCATATCAACTTGTGGAAAATAGGCATCTGATTACCCCTATAACCAGTCGTCATATTTTCGAATCTTCTGTCTGTTAACGATATACGTCACTGGGTAACACATTAGCATAATCCCCACCTTCCCACGAAATACAAACACTCTGACCTGTCCAAACACTTACATCATGTCAAGAAGACACTGTGTTCTGCGCTGTGAAAGCAAGTTTGTTTGGTTTTCATCGCCGACAGATGATGATGATGATGTAGTGGTTCAAATTATTTACGGCAATCTTGGAGAGCTCAATGCAGAATTTGCTAATCGCTTGTCTATACGCTTGTCTATACAAGATGAGTCTGTTCCTCCTTTATTTGGACCAACAAGCGTCTCCAAACCACAACCTGTAAGTGCGATTGATACGTTATGTGTACATTTTCAATTGAGTGCTCAAAAAAAAGGTTTTTTTTGTGCTAATATGTGATGTACACCTACTGCAGCTTTAGGCTTCCAGGTAAAGCACGATATTACTGTCTTACTGAAATAGTTCTGATAATTTGCTGTGAACCCCTATTTTTTTCTTAAGAATGTGTTGATTAATGTAGACTGTCGTTGTTCTAATTACTTTGTTTAATAATAAAGAATGTAGACATATTTTGGTTTACAAACTGTACTCCTCTCTGAACCAATCACAACAGACTTGGCCAGCTGACCAATCAGAGCAGAGTAGGTTTATGGAAGGGAGGGGTTTACAGACCTTACGCTCAGAACTGCTTCGAACGAATCGTTTCAAAATCATTGAAAAATTATTCTAATATTAAATGTGTCTCTAGATGCAATTTAACCTAATATTAACACAATATTAGGACACTTTAAAATACCACATGACCTGCTCTTTAATGGGGTTTTTTTTTAATCACAATGTTGCTCAATTTTGACAATCTCCAATCAATATTTTTGCTTGTAACAGCTTTTTTTTTTTCCAGTCAGATGAACCAACAGAAATTGTTGCCAATTAGAATCAAAATGTTTAATATCATATAACAATAAGACACGTTATCCATGCTCTTTTGACTAAATGAATACAAAAAATAATGTTTAATTTTTAACTACATCCACCTATATAAATAGCAACACGGCATACACATATTTTTGCACATGAATCATTGAATCAATTCTGAGCTGATTCATGTAAACGAATCAAACCTCGCCAACCATTTTTTGCTCTAAAGCAGAGCTGCAGTTTAATAAATAACACATTTAGGACAAATAATAAAATGCATTAAAAATGCATTACATGTTGCTCGATTTTTTTATATATCGGCAGCAACATCATCACAAATATACGGTGCATATTCGATAGATTGGCCAGCTGTAATCCGCGCACGGGTCACACGTCAATCACGATTATCGGAAGCCTGACAGGTTCTCCTCACGGGAACATTTGCATCTCACAGGCCTAAAGCTGCTCATAAAGTGCATGTTGAAAGCGGGAGCATCGCGGGGCGGCTGTTGAAAGGCGGGTTTGATACAGGAAAAGTGCGGGCTCAGCAGATAGGCCTCTTTTTGAAATAATCTTCCTTTTGGAAGAGCGGCAGAGAACGGCACACTCCTCTGCCCAGCAGAAATGAACGGCCTCAAAGCTCGCCTGTGCCACCGCACCGTGTATAAAAAGAACGGAGCAGATAAAAACTGCTCTCCACGCGGCGGTTAGGAGCCCGGCGGCCATTCGCTGCGCTTCAGATGAAGGTTTATTTACTCTGGAGGCAGAAGAAAGAGGAGAGGGCATCAGAAATGAGGTTCTGGGGTTAAAGCTGAAGACATTTACAGGATGTTGGTTAATCCATGAAGATCCTCAGCGCCACCTACACATTATCCAACTTCTGCTCACTTCTCAAACCAGCAGAGCAAAACAAGACTTTAATGTACGCACATACAGACATGACTATGTTTATGTACGAGCTCATACTGTTTATTTTGACATGTGAACATCATGAAACCCATTCCTTTCTTCATTGGGTCTTAGTCTTATTGCGACTGTTGCATATTTATTAAAAAAAAAAAAAAAAATTTTTTAATCTTCCATCAACATGTAGGCCTAACCGTATTTTCCAGAATGTCATGTTTTTTTAATTTTTTATTTGTACACATTATTCCTAAAAATAAAATTCTTCATACTCTTTCATCAAAAGTACAGTTTTTGCCAGAATGTCACTTTTTTTTTGTTGTAAATGTATTCCAAACAACACTGATTTTTTTTTTTAAATATATTTTTTATTTTTATAATTAAAATAGATTAAAATAGAGTTTAAAAATCTCAACAGACTCAAATGATCCCTAATAAAATGAATGTGGAAGCAGCTCGTATTTTATGAGAAATTTTTGATTTCATTTTGAGATCAGTATTATTTTAGTGTCATCAAGAGTTTTAGTTTTTTAGTATATCAAGTGCACAGCTGAATAAAAATGTTTTTTTTTAAAATTAGTTTAAATTATTTAGTTAAAGAATATCGTATTTCAAGAAACAAGAGTTTTTCATGGTTTTCGTAAACTATAATACCCCTGACTGAGATCTGATCTCTCTCTTGTCCAGTCTGAGCAGAGTTTGAGATCTCCTCTGAGACTCTAGAGGAGACGTGTTGATCTCACTGAGGATCTCAGACTCAAACTCTGCGGTTGAACTCTGGAGTTTCTCGTGGAGCGGCTGTGCTGTGGTCCACTGACCCCTGAAGGACGTCCTGCGCCCAGAACCCCTCCTGCCCGTCTCTGCCCAAAGCGGCAGGAATTATCAAGCCTAACGAAGCGTTCGCCCACTCTGACTGATAAATATTTATTTGGAGAAGCCAAATGAATGTGAATGGATGCGGGAAGGTGCGGCCAGCCTCATTGAACTGCTCTGGCATGTCCAAAGCCCATAATAATCATAATAATGACAATAATCCCACATGACCATGGACACAGCGCCGTGGCAACCTGCCATTCCCAGTAGCCCAGCCTCACAACACACACACACACACTCACACAGCCAACGCGTGCACCACCACGCAACACCCCTTCCTCTCTCACAACCCCACTACACTACACGCAGACCACCAGCTCTCTCATCACACAGACACACTCCTCACACGCCACGCAGACCACTCTCTCCTCTCTCTCACACCACACACCCACAAAAAAGACACAAAACACTCTCTCTCTCACACACACACACACGCAGACACACACTCTCTCTCTCACACACACGCAGACACACACACTCTCTCTCCTCTCTCACACACACACACAAACAGACACACACTCTCTCTCACACACACACACACCCAACACATTCAACACACACACACCCACACACACACACACACACACAACCAGACACACACACACACACACACACTCTTGAGGAAATTATGTCATATTTCTTCAGGTCATCTGGACATTCTGTTATCCTGTTCAACTGTTACCGATATCTATAGTATTTACCAACAATAATTACTAACAAAAGTGTGTTCTGTTGACATGACTGTCAGTTCTCTTTGTGTTTAGCTGCACTGAATTTTTTTTCTTTTCTTTTTTTTTCCAGAAAAAAATGCTATAGTAAAAGAAATAAGGATAGTTACCACCTGGGTTAAAAAAATGTAAATGATTCAACATTGGACTATATGTAAGTTTACCATAAAATACTGTCAAATTCATGTTTGTTTGTTTTTTATGAAAACATTATAATGTACCATATAATTTACAGTTTATGGTAAAACAAAAAAACAGTAAAAGGACATTTCCAGAAGTCCCGGTGTGACTCATCACATATGATTATATTTTATTTAAATAGCTTCTTTTTTTTTTTTGCTATCAGTAATGTATATGGGTGTTTTGCATTACATTTTATGTTAATTAGCATTATTTTAGTATCCCTATATATGATTATATATATGATTTTTAAGGACAGGTTACTTTTACAATCAATTAACCGGAGTGTGGGACAGGAGAGATGATGTGAACACTGAGAAGAATGATGAGCAGCACCTGACGGCTCTCTGGATCTGTACCTGTAGCTGCAGATAAATGCATGTGTTTGCCCATCAGTTCCTCAAGCTTTGACTTGACAGCTGGGACCAATTTCTGCCCTGGACCCCCCCGTGCTCAACCCTAAACCCCTGATCTCACCACGCAGAGAACAGCGCTTCCAATTATATCTCCATCCGCCAGCACACACACACACACACACACCCAAGACAAAGAGCAGGAATGGTGCACGCACACGCACACACACACCACACACACACACATGCAATTACTTCCTCTTACAGCCGTCACATCTGTGGAAAAATGCCACATGAAACCGGGAATGTGTTTTACTGCAGCGGCGCTAATGCAGGTGTGAGAGAATGACAGACAGACTGCATTCACTACAGGACACTCATGCAATCTACAGCACAGCGACTGTAAAACACATCCCAACAGAGACGTAAAGATTCAGTGCAGATACCCCATCCCCTATTTGAGAGCAGAACATCTCACAACTTGAGATGAATCTCTCAGAACACCTTAACAACCACATAGCAACACCCTGGCCTGTGCTGTTTTAGCATTGCCGTTTTTACAAATATTTTGAATGTTTTTTTTTTTGTATTTTACATTTTGATTTTGATTTTAAAGTTTTTGTATAAATTAACATTTATTTTGTTTCAAGTAAGGAATTTTTTATGGTTTTAGTTTTAGTTAAATATGTGGTCATATTTTTCATTAATATCAATTTCAGTTTTTGTTATTTTAGTACATCAAGTTAAACAATTAAAATGAGAAATAATTGTATGTTTTGTTTTATTTCAGTTAACATTTATTTCATTTAAAAAATAAGAAATTTTTGTTGTTTTTTATTTTTATTTTTTAAATAGATAATATTTTTATTCAGTTTGATTATTTTTAGTAGCATTACCTTTTACTAAATGAAAATGAGAAATGTTGCCTTGGTAGCTAGCTGAAATAAAATAAGTTTACATGTTTTATATGCAATCTATTGCTTTATATGTAAAAATGTATATATAAGTTCTGTACATTTTTATTTGTTTTTGTGTTTTAGTTATTTCAGTACATCAAGTCAAACTAAATGAAATTGATAAATATGCTTGGCAACTGATGACATAAATAATATTTCATAATGTTATGTTTACAAAACAATTTTGTATGGTTGGGGTATTGTTGTTAAGATTTGTGGCAGATGACAGGGGGAATTGGATGTAATGTGGGTGTGCGTTCCAGTCACACTTAAATGGAAAAGCGTGAAAACCATTAAAAAAATACTAAGACACATTTCTAAAACTGAAAACGACGCGCCTAAATTTTAATAAAAAATCGGAAAAAATAAACAAACTCCTATCCTTTAAATTAAAATTAAACAAAAAAATTAATGAACTGAAGATATAAAAAAGAAACTCCTGAAACCACAGGCAATGTGTTTTGCCTGATCAAACGCGCCAACATTTACTTTCAAACATACAGGAGTGTAGTTTCTGTGCCGCTGTGACTCTGCCTCATTGTTTCCAGATGAATCTTACAGATTTTGATCCTGCGGACGTGATTATAACTCACAGGACACAAACATCAAACTAAACGAGCCGAGCGACAGCAGAACTTTACTAACTGTGAACCCGAATCTAATGAAATTATTAGGGATTTATTACAATAACAAGCCTGCACGCTCATTATGCAACTGACTATGAAGAAGAAAGACTCTTGATGTGAGGCTTTGATAAATCTTCTTCCTGCTGATACTTTCTTATTTAACGCCTCTACAACTCTAAAGCCTTTCTACTGTCAAATCTTGACTGATTTTGATCAAGTAAACGTCAGAATAACTGCAGTAATATCTCCAGATGAACTCTTACTGGACTGAAGCAGCTCAGCTTCACTTGATTCTCCATCAATCATGTTTTAGAGTCTCAAATCTGATCCTCATGATCTTTTGAGGAGCGTTTGTTTCCAAAAGCTTTACTTTCAACTTTCCGCAACAAGCCTCCAGAACATCTCACCTCTTCTGAGGAGCCTTTATTTCTTCAGCTCTCAATCATCATTGCATTGCATTGCATTATATGTTTGGATCATTTCAATCTCATCTTATTATTGGAGATATAGAGTGATGCCTGATATTTAGATCATTGTATGTCAGTATCTGCTTTATTTCGGGACGTTTGGTGTCGGCTCTGAGCCCAGCGGGACACTAATGACTTACACTCTCCTCTGCGTTCAGACGCTCCTGAGTCGAGCTGATTGTTTGGCTTTGAGGAGAGAAAACAGCAAGAGCGGCACTGAAGCTGAAGGTCACTGGGAAAAAAGAGACAGACTCTGACTGTGAAAACAGCCACAGTAAATCAAATGGCATGTCCAAATATTTAGGGGCCGCAGAGCGACAGTGGGGCCCTTCAGAAAAACACTGCATTTCAGAAATGCAAGAATCTGGCTGTTATTACAAATTCATATTATGATTTGACACTATAAAGTAGTTGGGGGGCCCCCCCCCCCCCCCCCCTTTCCAATTCAGCAAGACGAGCTGAATAAATTTCAGCATAAATTGCCAATAAATTGTCATATTAAATCAAATGATTTAATGCAACAGTTTATTTTATTCAACAAAAATAAATTGCAAAGTAAATTCAACTTAAATATACTTAAATGCGCCTAAGAAAGTAAATAATAATGAATAATCAAATAAACTGAATGAAACAAACTAAAAATATATAAAGTAAAAAGGGGGGGGAACTATCACAACAAAGAACATTAGGTCAGTAGGCGATTGGACACACACAAACAACCAACAGGTCGTTGGGGGGCAAACAACATAAAGGGTGCAGAACAACAATCTCTGGCGAGGTAATATCGACTTAATAAACTTAAATCCTTAAAGAAACTGAAATAATAATAGCAATAATTCATAGGGTATGTCATGGACAAAAATAAAGCAAAAAATATATATTAAAAAACATATTGGAAAATACAAAATAAAATAAAATTAAATTAATCACAGTAAACAATGGGAAAGAATGTATAGATTAAGCATAATAACAGCGAAGAGAACATTCAAACAAACTACAAAAAATCAAAAGCTGAGGTTTGATTAAAATAGTTTCTGAAATAGAATGCACTTAATGCATCTAATGAACAGAAATATAAAACAAACTACAAAAGTAAACAACAAAATAATGAAAAGAATTAAAATAAAATCATTGTTAAAAAATAAACCAAAGTAACGAGACTTAACTAAAAATATATCAAACAAAATAATAACAATAATATATATAATATAAGATATATATATATATATATATATATATATATAAACAAAATTTTCATTTCAATAGTGCCAAACTTAAAGTGAAACTTAAAGGTGACATATTATGAAAATCTGACTTTTCCAGGTTTAAAGTGCTATAATCAGGTCCCCGGTGCATCTAACCATCCAAGGAAACGTGAAAAAGATTAACCAAATCACTTTGTTTTGGTAAGCCTTTTTCTGCAAACGTCTGAGAAAACCAGCGCGTCTGATTTCGCTCCCTTGGTAGGTGACGTGCAAAGGGATCTCATATCATATACCCCCATTTAAAGTGGTCATATGATGCTTTTTTTTAAAGATCGTTATTTTGTGTATTTGGTGTAGCAGAATATGTTGACATGCTTTAATGTTCAAAAAACACATATTTTTCAAATACTGTACATTATTGTATATCCTCTATGCCCCGCCTCTCTCAAACGCTTACGTTTTCTACAAAGCCCCCTCCTTCTGACAAGCGCAGTCTGCCCTGATTGGCCAGCTAACCCAGTGCTTGATTGGCCGAACACCGCAAGCACTCGTCGGAAATGTAAGCCCCTTACCATAATCGCGAGCTTCAAAATAAATGTAAAGACAGTAAATAATGTCATTAGTTTTACCATCAGATCGCTTGACAGACAAGTGATGTGCGTAACACAGGATTTCTGACAGGCTGTTCACTCTGCTGTGATGTGACCCTGTTCCCCTCAAACACACACACACACCACACACACACACACACACACACACACACACACACCCGACGCATTACTCTGCGCTGCGCAAAACTCTGTATTTGAACAGTCAATAGCAAATACTTTAAACTAATAACAAAACAGTAGCATACAGTCGCTGATACAAAGCGCCAGATTTCCATAGTCAAATTCGAATTAAACCCTTTTTTTCTTTTTTTTTAGAAATAGCCTTTGTGCACAGCCAGCCTTGTACTTTTCTAGGTTCAAAAAACTGTCGTCCATAGAATGCGTTGCACAAATTCGAACATCCGGGTTGTGCTGTTCTGTTGTAAATAAATCTTAAACCAATGATCCCTAATTGCATTTACTTCCGGAAGGCCAAATAAAATGCTTTTGCCTTCGCACTGAATCACAGCGTCTCCCTGACATGCGGCTTCAACACTAACTGCGGTTTCCCTGAAACCACGCCACACTATTCCACCTTTCTTTGCGTGCACATTTGGTTATGCTAATAACCAAATGAGCATTATGCTAATATTATGCTAATATTTCCTAATATTTATTAGCAAATATTATGCTAATATTTCCACATAGTGACGTAGGTATGTTGGGGTGTGTTAGAACGAGCCGTTTTATGTAGGAGTGGTTGACTCTTAACTTTTTTTATAAAGAATGTCTCTTTGGATTTGATACTTTAGTCTTGCAACTTTACAGATCTTCTTTTGCACCAAGAGCTTGTAACATCTCCAAAGAGAAAGGAAAATTTGAAAAAAAATCGCATCATATGACCCCTTTAATCTTACTTTTTACACCCACTGTGCCGTTATTGTGTTTTTGCAAGCGACAACGGTGTACTAGTCCTAATGCCATGGAGAAAGTTTGAGCGAAGCATGCTAACTGTTCTGTGTTTGGCTGCAGAGACGAGCACTGAACACTGTTTAGAGTCCCAGCCTCAACAGAGCAGTGCATTTATTGATTTTTTTACTGTATATTGCTGCTGCCACACAGAGCTAAAATAAACATGCAATTTATTTCCAAACAGTTCACAGATGTAACGGACTGTTTTTTGTAACTCATGTGTTTTTAAACGTAAACTTGTGTGTGAATGAGAACTTATTTTAGTACTCACATGCTGTGACAGCCCCTTTCTGTGCGTTTGCTTAACCGTATTCTCAGAAGTTTAAACTCATCTGGTTTAAAACACATGATTTCAGAGCGATAAACATGATAATCAGAACCAAAACTGATTTTTTTTTTAGCAGGTCCGAGCTGTAATGGCGCAGCTCTATTCTGAAAAGGGGGCGGGGAGCAGCAGCTCTTTTGCATTTAAAGAGACATGCACGAAAACAGCTTGTTTCTGCTTCCGCTCTAAATAGGCATTTTCAAAATGATGTAATAAATTATTTTTGAGTATTTTGAGCTGAAACTTCACAGACACATTCTGGAGACACCAAAGACTTATATTACATATTTTAACCCTCTTAGCGCCAAAGTCACAAAATTGCGACAAGACATCATACTTAATAAAATACCGTGTACCGTGAGGATGTGTTGCAAATGTAATTCGCCGATTCTGACTCTGAAGGGGGATATTTTCCTTTTGGAAATGACGATCGCTTGTCTAATGATCGCACTTCTCCCGGTGCATCTTTGCAGCGCAATGGTGCCGTCGTGCAAGGCGCGAGTGTTCACGAAGCACAAACAAGCGATCATTTCGACCCTTTGCCCAACGGGGATGGGGGTGGCAGGGCAATATCTATTACTTCCTGAATATTACTGATGAACTGATCAAAAAGTAGGCTACTGTTCACATGCGTTTTACTACTATATAGTAATAATTTAGTACTTTCTCCTGTTTTATTGTTGGTTTCCTCTTTTCTGATCATTTGTAATGAGGATAAAAAGACAAAAAAAAACAAATAGGTTCAAACATCAATTCAATATCTATTATTTCCTGAATATTATGACATTCAAAAGGGCCGCCCCCTGATGTCATAATATGCAAATTAGACGAGTATATTAACACCCCACATAAACTTTCAGTCATGCCCAACATTTTTCTAATTTACTTAGATCTCTATCTTTAGTCCCTTTCAGCACAAGCTTTTTGGGGGGGGGGAAATCTGATGTCAAAATCCAGCATTTTTCCAAAAAAACCCTGGCGCCTAAAGGGTTAAAAGGGGCATAATATGTCTCCTTTAAGTTAAACTTATAAATAAAAATAAATAAATGCACTTCTGTGGAAACATTGTAAATACTGGTAAATTTTCATTTGTAAAAATAATTTTTTTTAGCATGCTTCGTTTTTCATATGCAATCAATAAACATTAGTGTTTTTGGTTGCATTCTGTGTGCTTTGAGTTTTAAGCATTAAAAGTAATTATTTTTATCAACAGATCAATTTTTCATTTGTAAAAATATTTCAATTAGCACGTTTTCTTCGTTCGTTTGTCATATGCAATCCATAAACATCAATGTTTCAGGTTTTTGTTTACATTCCTCGTGCTTTGAGCTCGAACCATGAAAAGTGTTTGGTAAATAAAGTTTGTTTTTAACACAATTCTTTTTATCAAATTGTAAAAACTAGTAAAACAAATTGTAAATACTGGAAAATTTTAATTCGTAAAAATATCATTTTAATTAGCATGTGTTTTCTTTGTTTGTTTGTCACATGCGATCAGTAAACATCAGTGTGCTCGGGTCCATTACTGGTGCTTTGAGCTTTCAGCATGGAAAGCGTCTGGTAAATAAAGTTTGTAAAGTAATTCTTTTTATCAAGGCGGATCAAAGCGTTTTTGAGGACGACTCTTTCCACGAGACCCCCCAGCTGCTGCAATCCTCCCATGATTCACTGCTCCAGACATCAAACACAGCGAGTCAGTTCTCCTCCACCATTCCCGGGAATAAAACTCTCTGTAAATCACACGATCATCAAATGCAGAAGTTTGCATGTCAATCACACAGGTGCAAACATGCACAGCTGAGGCTGCAGGACCCACATTCTCTCTTTCTAGAGCATGGAGTTGTTCTGCATGCATGTGTGTGTTGCTTGTACGTTTGAGCAAGTGTTGGGAGTGTAAGAGGCTCCACACACACTGCAACCTGCTGCAGAGTCACATCTGTTTCGTTTAAAGCCGTTTTTTCTCTTCACGTCCAGAAAGCGTTCGGCACTTTGCAGAGAATGAATGCAGCTGTAGGGGAAATACCAAAGCTCTCGTAAACGTTATTAAAACCATTAGCCGCTCTCTTCAAACACACACACACACACACGGCTCTAAAATAGCGCTAATCAAAAGAGGATGTTGGTTTTGAACTAATAATCCAAAAGGTTAATTGAAAGCATCATGAGCATGTTTCAGTTCTCTGGTGTTAAAATGCAGACAATGGAACGGGATTCCTGGACATGTGTTCGGACGCGTCGAGCAAGACAGACTTAACAAATGAGCGCAAACGATCTGCCGTGTGGACCCGCGATCGCTCCAGAACCGACGGCTCTCGCGACAGGCTGCCAGAGATTCAGGAGCGTGTTTGATGGGTTGGTATACAGTAGAAGGATGCGCCGCCAAACGGAAAACACAGTTTCCCATTGCAGGCATGTAACTGTGAAAATACATAAAGTAAAGATTAAATGTGAAGATTAAATTACATTTCAAAATAAATAAATTGCAACCAAAAGTTAAATGTAATAGATTAGCCTTGTAAACAGTTGAAAATCAAAATTAAACCATTAAACAAAATAAATCAGTAAAGATTTGATTTTAGTTTATTAAATAAAATTAAATTTATACGATGTGTATTTAAATTTTAAAAAATGGATAAATAAATAGAACTAAAATGGAAATAATAAAATAAAATGAAACTAAAACTATAAAAGAAAGCAAAAAATAAAAAACACAATATATAAAACTGAATAAAAATAATATTAAATTAATTTAATAAAATAAATAGCTATACAATAAATAAATTACTGAATACTGTAATAATCTTTAAATTTACATTTCCACATATATTTTCTAGTTAAATTTCATTATTTAAAACTAAACTTAATTGCTTTCAACCATTACTTAAGTTCATTTAGAAAGATGTGTCTTTAAAAGTGAAATACTATTTCAGAATGAAGTTGAATTTTCTTTTCTTTTGCCATTCATCACAGTAATACCATGGTACAAACACCATGGTCCCTGAATATAGCAATCAATTCAGCTACAATGGTATTTTTAAATCTTGTGACATTAGCATCTGATAGCCGGTAACGCCCGATTCTTAGCTTTAAAGAGTTTTTTAAAAAGGTTTCAAAGGTATAATTGAATAAAATGGATTTAAAAAAAAGCACAACAACAACAAAAAAGCACTTCAGGTTCTTATTTATAAAATCATAAAATAAACGCTAAATGTGAAATAAAGTTAAATAAAAAAATAAAAATGAAACAGAAATAAAATATTCAAATATCTGAATCCTCTATATATATATATATCTTAACATATATATCTTGATAATGTATATATTCTCAGTACACTTCCAAAAAAAATCAATAACAAAACAGGTTAGGGTGGCACTTTATTTCAGACAGATGAAAATAATTTAAACAAAAAAGTTTTGCTGTTCACACAAACCTAAAGGTGAAAAGCATCTAGAAATGTCTTTAGAAGAGCAAAAATGGGGGGAGGGGGGTAAAAAATCATCAAATATTACGGTATATAAAGGGGACATAGAAAAACAGGTTACTATATATACTATATATATATATATTATAATATTTTTTTTTTTTTTTTTTTTTTTTTTTTTTCTTTTAGTAAAATATTTAAGATTAATAAAACCAAGCTAAATTGTGGTTGTTTTGTAGTGTTAACCCTCCCAGAAGGGCTTCATTCTCACACACGCAAACGGGCCCGCATGATGCTGTCTGTCTGACGCTCCTCTGTCTCGGGGCTTGAGGGACTCACCTCAGTCTTAGTCTCTCTCTCTGTCTCTCAGTCTTAGTCTCTGTCTCTCTCTCTCTCTCTCTCTCTCTCTCCTCTCTCTCTCTCTCTCTCTGCCTCTCTCTCTCAGGTCCTTAGGAGGGTCTCTGTCTGCCTCCCTTCTCTCTCTCTCTCTCTCTCCCTCTCTCTCTTATCTGGCTAATCCTTCAGTCTCCCCTCGCTCTCTCTCTTTCCTCAGTCTTAGCTCTCTCTCTCTCTCTCTCTCTCTGAGTGTTGGAAACACAGTAAAGCGGGCCAAAGTTCAATAGGGTTGCTAAGCAACAGGCTTGTCAGCGCCTGGAGCTGATTGTCATGGCCTGCAGTGATGCCTCTCTGTGCCAGCCAATGCCAAGCGCGTCACCGGGACATTCGCATGGTTTCGCTGGAGCTACCGCTGCTCTGCTGGGACCCGGAGAGGAAACACTGATGTGAGAGAGAGACACACATCCGTCAACATTCACATCTGTCCCGCTTCACAGACGGAGGACCAGAGACTCAAACCAGCTTCCACATACGACTGCGGTGGCCTGGATAAACACTAAAGCATAGTGACAAACCTATAACCAGTGGGAAAAAAAACTTTTTAAAACATTTCTCATTTTCTTTTAGTTTAATTTGAATTACTAAAGTAACGAAAACACAAAATAATAACAATAATAATAATAAAAATAACTATATGGAAATATTAAAACAGTAATTAAAACTTCAAAAACACAGAAAAAAATGACTAAAACTTTAACCAAAATTAAGGTGACAACATAAAACAAAACAAAAATCTAATCTAATTAAAATATTAACAAAAACTAGGATAAAAACTAAACTACAAAAATAATCCCAAATCTATAACCAGTGAAAGAAATATTTGTTACTTTAAAACAAACATTAACTGAAAAAAGTATTTATAAAAAGAGTTAGTTACAAACTAGTGTGGACCTTACATTCCAATTTATACAATTATGAATGGTTGGAAGAATTTTTTTTAGAATGATTTCTGATGCTGAAAATTCAGCTGTGCAACACAGCAATAAATTACATTTGAACAGATATTCACATAGAAAACAGCTATTTCACATTGTAATATTTTTTCACTATTTTTACTGAATTTTTTATCAAATAAAGGCAGCCTTGGTGAGCAGAAGAGACTTCTTTCAGAAACATTAAAAATCTTACCAATCCTAAACTTTTGAATAGTGTATGCTGTTGCTAAGGTGTTATGAGCGGTTACTAGGGTAAGATTGATTTTTTTTGACACACTGAATTTTAAATAATACTTAATATTTAATGATTATGACCTTTCAAGAAAAGTTTTGTCCTTACTGTTGTTGAAATTAATATAGACTCTTGTTCAGCTCAATGTTCTCTTGGGTTTGACTCTCAGCCAAACCACATCTCACGTCAAGACAGCTTAAAAACTAGTCGCCGTGGTCCAAGAAGCTGCTGGAACCGACCGAACCAATTAGCAGCCTTCTCTCGTCTGCATCATCAGTTCCCATGGTGATGGAGCTGCGGATGATGGTGAAGATGTAGCAAACAATCCTCGATTCCTTCATCAGAGTCGTCAAACTCCGGGAATACTGTGAAAAAAAAGAGTTATTAGAGACGGCAAAGTGGAAAAAGTTCATGCAAAACACGTCTGCGACTCCTCTTCAGAGTTTATTATATTCACATGAACCGAACCACATTCTCCAAACACTCACTCCAGGTAGCGATGATAATACAGCTTTGCATGATTCTGTTTTGATCTATCATTCGATCTTTCCACACGCACCTATTCTTCCAGGACATACTTTGTGGATCATCTGATTCTAGGCAGTGTGAAAGGTCACTGCAAATGTCCAGAGAAACCCGTCGAAATCCAGACATAAACACACACAAACACTGATCACACACACTCCAAACCAAAGGCTCTTGTTTACATTCCAGTGTTCGTTTTCTGTGTTGTTTGTGTGTGTGTGTGTGTGTGTGTGGTGTGTGTGTGTGTGTGTGTGTTTTCATGCATCTGAACTTACAAGAGCATTTATTTTAGAATATGTCAGGTCAGCCACCCTCCCTAACACATAAACACACACTCACACACACACACACACACATACACACACACAGACACACAAACACACACACTCACACTCACTCACACACACTCACTCACACTCATACAGACACATAAACACACACACACACACACACACTCTCTCACACACACACACACACACACACCACACACACACTCACAAACACACACACCCACACACACTCACACTCCCTCACAGACACCATAAACAACACGCACACGTTACTCAGCTCACTCAAACACCTCCCACACACACTCATACAGACACACCATAAACACACACACCCCACACACCGCACTCACCTCATACAGACACATAACACACACACACACTCACACTCACACACACACACACACACACACACACACACACTCACTCACTCACTCACACGCGCACACACACACTCACACACACACACACTCATACAGACACATAAACACACACACACACACTCTCTCTCTTTCTCTCTCACACACACACACACACACTCATACAGACACATAAACCCACACAGACACACACTCACTCACTCACTCACACACACACACACACACACACACACACACACAACACACACAGACACACACTCACTCACTCACTCCCGCGCACACACACACTCCACACACAACACCTCATACAGACACCTAACACCCCAGACACACACTCACTCACCACTCCACTCACGACCACACACACACAGCCCCCATACAGCCAATACAAACACACACACACACTCACTTACACGCACACATGCACACACACACTCACTCACACACACAGTCAGACACATTAGTCCACAACTTAAAATTAACACACGCCAAGCACCAAATGTGAATAAAAATAGCGTTGGAAAGTAAATGGGTAGATTATTTAAAAATATTAATCTGTTACTGATTCCAAATTACATGACGAAAATTGTAGTCAGTAACGTAATCCATTACATTACACATTTTAGGTAATGTCACATTGATCCTCTATCGCTTATCACACTGATTTAAATAGCATAATTTTGTACCATATTGATATAAAAATGCAAAGAAAAAGAAAATATATTCCATTTCTTGTCATTAACATAATCAGCCCATTACGTCAATGCTTCTCAAATTAGGGTTCATAAAAGGAACTGCAGGGGGTTCGAGATTTAATGAAAAACTAATAATTAAATCATAAAAAAATGTAAATTCAAATATAATTTTAAAATAGCATCCATCAAAATAAAACACTTACAAAAAAAAAAAGGAATATTGGTAACACTTTATTTTAAGGTGTCAGTGTTACACATTACATGTACTTACTATTATAATAACAATTAATTATGCATAATTAGTAACCCTATAAAACAATCCCTAATCCTAACCATATAGAAAGTACATTAATATTACTGAGTACTTAAATGTATAATTACACTCTAACGGACGCCTTAAAATAAAATGTAACTGAAATATTTTATTTGTTTACCTGTATATCATGTGACCATTAACCAACATCAGAGAACCGTGAACTTGCAAAGGTGTTACTTAATTATCAACTTATTGCTTATTATATTAGTAAATATAATATATTAGGTCAAAGTGGTTTGGCTGACAAAAAAAAAAGTTTGTAAATCCCTATAAATAAAGAATGACATGAATTTGTGCATATTAATGTGTTAAAAAATACAAATAATTTATGAATTAATTATGAATAATTTATTGCTATTGTGTGAATAATATGTAATCATGTAATCAATAAAAAGAAAAATAAATTACAAGTACTTAATTTTTGGAATCAGATTACATGTAATCAGTTACTAGCAGCTCTAATAATAGTTAATAATAAAATAAAAGTTCATCAATAGCTGACTGGCAATTTGTAATAGAATAGAATCCAATATATAGTTTAAATGGAATTTCTATGGCACTGCAAGTGTCTTTTGGCTGTTTTTTTTCCTGTGAAACATGTAACTAGGGTGTTCAGAGCTGTTGCTAGGGTGTTGCTCGGCAGTGGTTAAAGAATTCTGAGTGGTTGCCATGGCCCTGCAAGTGTCTTCTGACTGGTTATTCTGGGTAAGATGTTACTAGGGTGTTCTAAGTGGTTGCTATGCACTTACTAGACAGTTGCCAGAGTATTACTAGGGTGTTGCTAGGCCGTTCCTAAATTGTTTTGAGTTGTTGTTACGGCATTGCGAATGTCTTCTGGCTGGTTTTGCTGGACAATGTGTTACTAGTGTTCTTGGCAGTTACTAGGGTGTTTCTAAGCAGTGCTAAAGTGTTCTTAACAGTTGCTAGACAGTTGTCAGATGTTCTGAGTAGTTACTAGGGCGTTGCTAGGCAGTGGCTAAAGTATTCTAAATCACTGTTTCGTATAAGTGAAGGTGTTTTGTCTAGTTGCCAGGTAGTTCCTAGACAGAAACACAGACAGATAGATCCACCATTGGCAGGTGTGGAACAAAGTGAATTGTGGACTCTCTCTTCACACACACACACACACACACACACACACACACACACACCACACACACACACAGTTTGGCAACACCTGTTACCACCATCAGACCTGACCAGATGCTGACCCCAGCTGACCTCACGGGGTTGTGTGAGTGTGTGTGTGTGTGTGTGTGTGTGCACGTCATCAGAAGACGCACTCACACACAGCCTGCTGCCCAGATGGGTACAGCACACCACCCTGAAATACAGCGCTCGCTCACACACACACACACACACACACACACACAGAGAGAGAGAGAGAGAGAGAGAGAGCGATCAAAACACACAAGTCTCCCACATTCTCCTGCTTTCAAGTCCAGCAGCTCAGATGGGTTTTGGGAGCAGGAGGTGTAGGATTGTGGGATTGTGCTGTGTGTGTGTGTGTGTGTGTGTGTGTGTGTCCTGTTCTCTGTGCATTAGTCGTGTTTAGTAGCGGTAACTTTCCTCTGTTTATCTAACATTCCCACAAGTCACTCACACAGTCTCTCTATGATGATTTTAAACATTTATAAACAGTCACTGGATATCTAAATTATTCAAGTTCACGTGACGTTTTGGTAAATAATCTCCTGTTTAACATGTTTGGAATTAATTGCAGATTCAGAAAACTAATACCATGTTGTCTTGGACATGAATATGCTAATGAGTAGAATGAATATACCATGGTGCAAGAATATGGTAATTATTCAATATCATGGTACTTCCACAGTATTTCTGTGTGCTTGAGTGTCAAAAAGTACAATTAGTACCATGGACTTTGAGCATGTACCGTGGTATTCTTTGAAGCATCTTACACAAAAGTACCATGGTAAAATGACTATCAAATGGTTCAATAATAAATAAAAAAATTGGTACACTGACATAAAATCATTCATTATCATTTTTAAAAAGTGTTATTTATATATTTAACCAAAATACCATACTTTACATGGTACAAGTAAATAAATGTTAAGAAAAGCAAAATGGAATATGTAGTAGTCAAATACAACATTTTGAAAATAATTTGTATTTTCAGGTAGACAATTTTTTTGTATTGAACTTTTTGCATTAATATATTTAAAAAAAATTGTATTTAAAAACAATTTATTAGCAATGCCTGATTTATTTAATAGTCAAATAAGACAGAAAACAAATAGTGAAAATAAATTTTATTTTTATGTAGAGAAACTATATAAATATTTAAAATCTATATTTAGAAACAAAAACTTCTTTTTGTATTAAGTTATACTTTTTGGTATGAATTGTTTTTTGTATTCATTGTCTATTTATTTACTAATACGAGTGTAAACTGTATTTTTGAATAAATATTCAATAAATAATTTTTTAGAAAAGCAAGAAGGGTTGTTTACATTGTTGTATTTAATAGTCCAACAATTTTTGAAAATAACTGGTATTTTCAGATATAAAATATAATCAAATCTTTAAGGAACAAAATTGAAGTAAAATGTTATTAATATATAATTTTCTTTTTATGCATTTTATAAAATATTATACATATTTTATATTACTAATAATTTGAAGTGTTCAAATGCAAATGTCTCTAAGTGCCGTCTGAAATTTTCTTCTGAAATGAGCATTTTTATCAGACTCCTTTGTGTGGGTTCAGTAATTTCACTTTAATGGAAATTATAGTCCTTTTCATTGCCATTAAAGTAAAATAACTGAACATAAACATAGGCGCCGGAGAAAAATGCTCATTTTAGAAGAAAATTTCAAATGGCACTTAGAGGCTTTTGCATCTGAACTCTTCATTTAGAAACAAAATATATATATTTTGTAAAAAAATACAAAAGCAGGTTTGAAGTCAAGCTTGTATTTTTTTTTGCACTCATAAGGCTGTTGCGCGTGAAGTTCCTGTAGCATTGAATGGACACCTTTGCTCCAGATTGTCAGATGAGCGGAGGTGGTGGACTCGGTGTGGAAGATTCTTTTCTGTCATGATAATGAAGCCCCAAATTAATGTCTGTCACCACGCATCTCTGCGCTGAGTCTTGTGTGTGAGTGTTGTGTGTGTGTGTGTGTGTGTGTGTGTGAGTGAGTGAGTGTGTGTGTGTGAGAGGAGAGAGAGTGTGTGTGTGTGTGTGTGTGAGAGACAGAGAGGTGGTGTGTGGGTGTTTGTGTGTGGTGTGTGTGTGTGAGATAGTGGTGTTTGTGTGTCTGTGTGGGGGAGAGAGAGTGTGTTTGGTGTGTGTGTGTGTGGCGAGAGAGTGTGTGTGTGTGTGTGTGTGTGTGTGTGTGTGTGTGTGTGAGAGAGCGAGTGTGTGTGTGTGTGTTGTGTGTGTGTGTGTGTGTGTGTGTGTGTGTGTGTGTGTGTGTGTGAGAAAGTATGATTGAGTGTGTTGATGTGTGTGGTGGGGTCCCCACATGGTGCAGGTTGTTGATGTTGAAGTGGAGGGCTAACAGTGCCCCCTGGGGATGAATAACACTCTCTCTCGCTCTCCTCCCTTCTCTCCATCTCTCTCTCTCTCGCTCTGCAGCCGCACACCTGCACCGAGAGGAGAAGCATGACAATCTCATGCTTTGTGTCAGTGGACTTCTGAAACCAGAAGAAGAATGGCTTTATAATTAGCCTGTCAGTTTCCACCAGTTTGACCTATTCCATCATCATCTGACATGTTGGAAATATCAAACTGATTCGTGCAGTTTGATCACACGTGATGATGGAGTGATATTAACTAACTAAACAGTTGGGTTTGAGTTCGGTCCGTCTTTACTTTGTTCACTGTCCACCAGTACTGTCCTGTATAACGGCTAGAAACAGCAAAAATGAACTATGAACTAATAACAAACAGTTGTATTTTATTTACCAACATCTGGGGAAACATTAAAGCTGATTAATAAATACTGCAACAAATGTACTGCTCATTCCTAGTTAATGCGCTTTCCTTTTGTCCTAAACGTCACATTCCAGTCTGTTAACTCATCAGATGTATTTAAAAAATCAAATCTATAAAAAATACTGATGTTTGTGCTGTTGATTTCACTCCAAAACGGTGTCACTTCCTGTGGATGATCATAAATAAAAGGGATTTTATAAAAGGAGGGAAAGTGATATTGAGGATTTGATTGAAACTAATACCAGTGAGATACTAGTATAGTTTGTATTACTATTTTGAATTTGTTTTTTATTTTAGTATTTTCTGTTAATTGCAATTTTAAAGTGTTTTAGTAATTTTGTTGTGTGTTTTTGTCTTTTTTTATTAGTTATTTATTTATTTATTTTATAATCTGTTTTATATAGTTTTTATCTTTTTTTCAGTTCTAGTTGATTATTTTAAGTAAAAAGTTCATTGGCACGTAGCTGATTTTTTGTTTTCAGTAAAAGTACATTTTATATCAAACAAATAATAAAGTTTTTAATATATAAACTATAATAACCCTGCTAGATACGCATATCTATCATTTTAAAGGTTTAAAGTTATGAATAATCTATTAAATATATTATATAATACTATATGGCCCTGGAGCCAAAATTGCCAACAATACATTGTTTGGGTCAAAATTATTGATTTTTTTTTTTTATGCCAAAAATCATTAGGATCTTAATTAAAGATCATGTTCCTGAAATATTCTGTAATGTCCTACGTACATATCAAAACTTCATTTATATGCATTGCTAAGGACTTCATTTGAACAACTTTAAAATGATTTTCTCAATATTTTAATTTTTTTTGCACCCTCAGATTCCAGATTTTCAATAGTTATATCTCGACCAAATATTGTCATAACAAACCATACATTATTCTATGGAAAGCTTATCTATTCATATATATATATATACATTTTTTTATGGTTTTAGTTTTATGTAACTATAATACCCTGCTAGGTACTCAACATATGTATATAAACATTTCAATAATTTTTTAATGGTTTTAGTTTTAGTATAATAACTATAATAATAACCCTGCTAGGTAGTCAGTATATTAAATTATGAAACACGTTGTGTATGAGGCTGCTGGCAATGCCTAACTCTACCCTTCTGTATCCTCTCATCCTGATACAAAATCAGTGGATTTGTGACACAGCTATAAAACAGCAGTCAGAGGAGCGAGAGAACGTGTGAACACAAGCGGACCGAAAGAAAGCCGGAAACTGAGCGAAAACAGCCAAAGAAAGGCTGTCTTCTCTTAAACAAATTCCACTGGCATCTTGTAGGTTTTATTTGGCGTGTTTGGCCGCGGGCCGCATCTGCGGGACAGCTGTGAGCGGGGGAGAGACTCCACACCACAACAGCCAGCGGTAATTGCTATAGTGCAGGATATTAAATGTAGTCGATGAAAATGTTTACTGGCGATGAATATGCATAACGATGAGAAGAAAATGGCAGCGGCAGATTAAAAAGAGAGGCAGCTTGTTTACAGGGAGACGAAAGAGAGAGTGTGTGTGTGTGTGTGTGAGGAATGCTGCTTGGCCCATTGCCTGAAATAGGAGAGAGGAACCTTTGGGCAAGGCATTAGGGAGTAAAACAGATGGTTTGTGAACCTTTTATTAGGCAGAAAAAAAAGCATTAATCAAAGCGAGGCAGAAAATGGCAGCAGCTCTTTGTTGCAGCACTATTTTTTGCTGGATTTGTTGTTTTTTTGTTTTTAAAGGTGTTCTGTAGCAGCCAGTAATGACATACTGCACGTCTAACAAACGTGAATCGAGTAAAACACTCCCGCGGCGGAAACCTCACGTTCACCTCCACTGCATACGGGTTAGTAATGTTATGCAGAATATTTACAAGTCAGTCAATTTAAAACTTACAATTTTTAAAGATGCAAATGTTCACATTATTGTGATCTCCAGATACCGACGATATTGTTAACTAAAACTAAAAATGTTTCAAGGTCATCAGAAATCAAATAGAATATTAAAAAAACTTGAACTTATTTAATTTCAGTTGTAAAGGCTAAATTAAGTTTCAGTTGAAGTACAAAAAAAAGCTAAAACTGAAATAAAAATTAAAATAATAAATAAATAAAATAAAAAAAAAAATGTTCAAAATGTGTGCATTTTAACACAAATTAAAAAGATAAAAATATTTCATTTAAATATTACTTATAGTATTAACAAATACTTTTTATAATGTCAAAAATATTAATAAATGCTACGCATGATAATGAAATAACACTGGCACTAACATATATACAATGAAAAACTGATCATTTATTCAGAAATATTTTTCATCTCTAATCAAAATATTTTCCTTTGAATATTGTTTTACTTGATAATGAATTTATATTTTGTCTTGTCCTCTAAAGTATTTGTTAAATCCCTTTAAAACTAACAAAAGCCAGTGACATCACAATGACATCATTGTGGAGGGAAAAGAGCAGCACAAACTTTTTGCAATGTTTCCCAAAAGCAACTATGGTCGCAAGTTCCATTGTCGCCAATAGAGTTCAATAGAACTAACAATCAGAGGTAGACTAAAGAGTTTGGGCAAGGCACAAGATTGCGTATATCAAAATCTTCCAAACAATATAAATGAACTTAATGTCCTTCTGTAACCTGTTAAACCCTCAGTAAACAAAAGAGTCTGATCTTAAACTACAACACACGCAAATTCAAGCAGAAGTGAAATGACCCAAATCCACTTATTAAATATTTGATGGGAAGCAAAGCAGCGGTTTCAGACCAACTACAGTTATAATACAGTGACCATCAGCTGACGACGGGCAGGTGTGTGTGTGTGTGTGTGTGTGTGTGTGAGCAGCTGCCTCAGAATCTCTTTGTCAGGTGTGTGTGTGTGTGTGTGTGTGTTTATAGCAGCACAGGAGGCAGTGCAGTATTATTTTTGTACCAGTCTGCTGTGTGTGAAACAGAGATGACCTACTTTAAGAAAACAGCAGAATCTCAGAGTCCAGTTTTACTGTTCACACCATGACGTTTCTAGATTGACACGGGAAAGAAAAACACAAATGACATCTCAGAAAAAAAACAACCTCTTTAATGTCTCAGCTGTTTCTCCCAGACAGCAATGGGATTAGATGCGGATCAAATGGAGGCCTGAGAAGATTTTCAGAGGAGATCTCAATAACATCTCAGACTGTGCCCAGATTCGATCAAATCAGCAATCAGAAGATCTCAGTACCAACTCAAACATTCAGCAAATGATCTGAGCTGCTCCACATTTATTCATCTTACTGTTAAACAACTATTGACTCAGTTGGGTTTTCATCCAATTTTCTAATCAGGAATTTCTGGAGAAACATCTGAGACAACATTTATACATCATTAAAAAATGTTTGAGCCATAAAAGAGCAACAATTGAGAAAAATCCTCCTGATTTAATATCTGTCCAAAATATGATTTAAATGTCACTTACTTTTATTTGTATGTGTACTTAAATTTGAAACGAGAAAGAAAAAATAGTTTCCTAGATAGCAATGTCAGATCAAATGGAGACGTACCCATCAGACGTTACTCCTGAGAAGACTCTCTGTGCTCAGATTCTCCAGGATCTGCAAACAAAAGTTAGAGATCTCAATATGAACTCAAGCATTTCTTAAAGGATCTGAACTACTCCACATTATTTTTATTTGTATGCATATCTAACTTTGACACATGAAAACATACACACAGACACACACACACACACACACACACACAGACACACACACACACACACACAAACACAAAAACACACACAAACACACACACACACACACAGACACACACACACCACAGACACACACACACACACACCACACAACACACAAGACACAGACACACACGTCACAGACACACACACACACAGACACAGACACACACACACACACACAAAAAAAAAAAAACACACACACACACACAGACACAGACACACACACACACACAGACACAGACACACGCACACGCACACACACACCACACACAGACACACACACAGACACACACACACACACACACACACACAAACACACACACACACACACACACACACACAGACACAGAGACACACACACACACACACACACAGACACAGACACAGACACACACACACAGACACACACCACACCACACACACAACACAGACCACAACAGGTTGTTTTGTGAAGTGGGGGACTCTCCATAGGCGTAATGGTTTTTTATACTGTACAGACCGTATATTCTATTGTCCTACACCAACCCTACCCCTAAACCTACCCCTTACAGGAGACTTTGTGCTATTTCAGATTTTCAACACACTCCATTCTGTGTGATTTATAAGCATTTTGAAAAGTGGGGACAATGGGTAATGTCCTGAAAAGTCACCTTCACCTTGTAATACCTGTGTCATACCTTTGTCATTATACAAATTTATGTCCTCATTTGTCACAAAAACGCGCACACACACACACACACACACACACACGAAGATGACACAAAATAAAACCAAATCTCAGTCGCTTCTCCGGGACAGCAATGTGATTCAGTGTAGATCAAATGGAGACGTACCCATCAGATGTTTCTCCATTAAGTCCCTTGAGCTATAAAAGAGCAACCTATGAGAAAAAGCTTTAATATCATGTATTATTATCTTTTATGTGTACTGCATCTGTTGTTTTCCATTATATTTTGTATAATGTATTACTTATTCTTGTTTACGTTTTGAAAGGGCAGCTTTTGTTTTTGCACATTATAAACCTGAAAATAAAGCAGCATATGACAAGACGTCTGTCTCGGTGCGTTCAGACCTGTGGATTTCACCACGCGTTTGATGCGTCTGATCCAAACAGGGCGACTGAGGGGGAATCTATTTGGATAAACATAAGAAACAATTATTCATAATTAAACATCACAAAAGCACACTGGCATATTCCTATTAGCAAAGCAATTTAAGCCATCTCGAACCTTGGCATTGCTTTAAAGTCTATTAGAAATTACAAGCTCAATTTGAATTTGGCTGGAGTTTGAACGGACCAACCTGCCAGCAATAAAGAGGTTTTTTCCCCATTTAAAGTGATACACTTGTGTGTGTGTGTGTGTGTCTGTGTGTGTGTGTCTCAGGATACACGCCTCTCTCGTCCTTTTTCTTTGATGTCTTTCCCAAAATTCATTTTCTTCCATTAGATAAATGTTTAAACGTCTCATTTACGCCTCCTGATTTCCTGCGACAAAAAGGCCTGCGATGTTTATACATGTTATTTCACAATTTAATAGGTGCACATTAAATAGGAAATATAGAAAGCTCACATATTTTCATGCACTACACAAATTATGCATGTATTTTAGACTCTATAATGCCTCATTTCCAATCACCACTATATTTTACAGCTTTCTTTTTACATTTTATATATTCTAAGTACTGCTCAGGGGTGTATTTTTCTGTTGAACACATTTACGTTTATGCATTTGGCAGATGCTTTTAACCAAATTGACTTACATTACATTTAAAGTAACCATGTTTTTCTAGTTCATGCATTCCCTGGGAATCAAACCCATGACCTTGGCATTGTTAGCGCCATGCTCTACTGTTAAAAAAAAGCATTAAATTAATAATAATAAAAAAAGATTAACATTGTCTATTTCACAGTATATTTCATATGCATATTTTTGTAAAATGTTGCATGAAGAAGATCATACAACCAACACAAACACACACTGCCCAGTTTGTGCACTTTTCTTCACTATTCAGTCTATTTATTCCAAGTACTTCTCACAGCTGCTGTTTTCTGTTGAACATGATTCTGCATTTACAATCATGCATTTGGCAGATGCTTTTATCCAAATCAACTTGCATTGCATTCATAGTGAATCAAACCCATGACCTTGGCATAGCTAGTGACATGCTTTACTTTTAAAACAAGCAATAAATTAATAAAAAAGTAGATTAATATTGTCAATTTCAAAGTATATTATATATGCATATTACTGTAAAATGTTGCATGTTGCATGATGAAGATCATATACACTTCCCAGTTCATGCACGTTTCTCACAGCATGTAGCCGGTGTGCTGCTCAGGTTAGTTTTATTGGGGCTTTATGATCCTCGACCTGCTGTTAGACTCATAAAACACAAGACGGAGGATTCTAATTACAGCGGAATAAGAGACGGACAGGGAAAGTGTCTCTCATTGTCAGTCACACTCCATCCGATCATCGATCACACGCTCTCAACACAGACTCTCGGAGAATAAATAGGTATGTACATCTAATAAACTATTTCCAGCATCGCATCAGTCCAAAGTTAACCAGGTCAAAATCTGGTGCTGAGCATCTCGTGTGCTGACGTTATAGGTGATAGATCTGTAAATGCAACTCATATGTGTTTGAAGATTTTGAAGGAACAGGCTATTGTATAAGCGATCAATCCGGTTTAGAGTTAACAACAATTCTGCGTCATACATTTATTCTGTCCTTGCTCATCACATGGCAGGAAAAGCTTTTTCACTCTTACTAGAAACCAGAGAAACAGCTTCGTGAAGCCATAATCGAACACAATGACACTAATATTAAAGGAATCACCAATGGATGCTCTGCAGTGAATGGGTGCCGTCAGAATGAGAGTCCAAACAGCTGATAAAAACATCACAATAATCCACAGCACTCGTCCATCAGTTAACATTGGAGAAACAAAAGCTGAAACAAATCCATCATTAAGACGTTTTTAACTCAAATACGAGTCCATAATCCATAATAACGCTTCCTCCAGTGAAAAAGTGTTCTGGTGTGAATCAGGAGAGAAATCTGCCCAGACCAAGCAGCGTTTAAACAGCTCTAAACAAATATGTGGCTGGATTTTGATGTGAGAGACAACAAGAGATGCACTTTTTCACTGGAGGAAGCATTTTCTATAAAATGATAAAGAACTAAAGACTTATTTTCTATAGTAATCAACAAAGAAATAGTCACTGAATCCAGAAGGTTTCTTTAATCACAGCGGTTTGCATATGCTCCATGTTTATTCAGAGAAGCTCTGACAAACACCAGCGTTTCTGAGCATTTACAGAGAGATATTCTCTGACAAACACAGATGTTTCCAATGGCACATCTGCACATGATGAAGCTCCACCGCTGGAGTTTATTTCAGAGGTTTCTGAAGCGCATCTCCTCTGACACTTCCGAGTTCCCTCGGTTTACCTGCACAGTCTCAACAAATAACACAAGACACGCCACAAATGAATGAAAAGCACAGACCGGTTACACAAACAAGCACTGCGGCGTGTGTTTACTGACGGATCTCTGCTCCGAGTGTTTGCTGGAGGTTCTGCTGAGACTTCAGCCTCTGCTTTGCGGTTTTACTCTCAATCTGGAGCCCGAGAGGAAAATGTCATTGCTCAAAGGTTGCTCAGTCATTGCTCGGGAGACTTTATAGAGGTTTTTCTGCTGCTCCTCCTAAAATATGTGACCCTGCACCACAAAACCAGTCATAAGGGTAAATATTTTTGAAATTGAGATTTATACATCATCTGAAAGCGAATGATATGGCTTTCATGCGCATGGTTTGTTAGGATAGGACAATATCTGGCTGAGATACAACTATTTGAACATCTGGAATCTGAGGGTGCAAAAAAATCTAATTATTGAGAAAATCATCTTTAAAGTTGTTCAAATGAAGTTCTTAGCAATGCATATTACTAATCAAAAATTAAGTTTTAATATATATACAGTAGGACATTTACAAAATATCTTCATGGAACATGATCTTTACTTAATATCCTAATGATTTTTGGCATAAAAGAAAAATGTATAATTTTGCTACAAATATACCCCAGCGACTTAACACTGCGTTTGTGCTCCAGGGACACATATACACAAAAGAGTCAACTGTTAACATACAGTAAAATTCTGTGTTCTGTATGGATGAAATCTAATCAAACATGATCTCGTTAAAATTATTTGTTAATATTTGTATGTGAAGTTTGTTTCTTATCCACATAAAATGTCAACTTATGAATGTACAACTTTAGAGACTTACAATATTATATTAATCCTTTTTTGAGGTTAATGGAATACTGAATTCATAAGAATTCATACACTGACTTTACAGTATATTTATTATAAATGAGGTAAACGAAATTTGGTATTAATAATCTTTCTTTAATCTTTATTTAATTTTACATTTGAAAGGAATATTACATTGAAGTTGCTTTATTTTCTTCTCTGAACTAAGCTTCAATGTCAATTAATTTGTGAAAATTACTTCAAATCCAATCAATTTGGACTTCATTCATGAATAAATTTGGCAGTAAAACCGTTTTTTTTTTTTTTTTTTTTTTAAAGGCTCAAATTTTCTCTGTTATTTAAAGATAAATAAGAAATTCTGTTAAGAGAAAAAATCTTAATTTAGTGTCATACCAGCTACCACAGCTATATTCACGGCAAGAAACAAGTGAAAAATAGACAAAGTCAATAAACAGACAATTTAAAATGACATAAATAAACAAATAAATAACTTTTATAAAAGTTTTTTGAAGTTTGATAAATCTAAAACTTAAGTTCATGAAAATCTATAGTATATTTATCATAAATGAGATAAAATTATTATGTATGTTTAATATTAGTTTTTAAATAGATTTTAAAGGAATTATACATTAAAACTGCTTGAATTTCTATTCACTAGCTCATGACATTTTAAACACTGCAATTGACTTCAACGCCAAATCAATTGGATTTCTACTTAACTATAAAAAAATTTGTCAGTAAAATGGTTCTTAGATTTCTCATTGAAGGACAATTAAAATGTAAACAAATGATAAAGGAGAAGTTTCAGCCAGTCTTTAAATCAACCATGCAGAAGTTTCTCAAACATTTTATTCTTACAAATGTGTACATGGGTAGGTGACATTATATAAAGAAATGTATATATTAGATAAATGCATAAAAATTACAAATACTGTTAAATATCAAGTAGGCTTTCTGTGTGTGTTTGTGTGTGGTGTGGTGTGTGTGTGTGTGTGTGTGTTGAGTTGTGTGTGTGGGTGTGTGTGTGGAGTGTGTGTGTGAGGATAGGTGATGTGTGGTGTGTGGTGTGTGTCTGTGTGGGTGTGTGAGTGTGTGTGTGTGGTGTGAGTGGTGTGTGTGGGTGTGTTGATTTTGTGTGTGTGTGAGTGTGTGTGTGTGTGTGTTGTGTGTGTGTGTGGGAGTGTGTGTGTGTGTGTGTGTGCGTGTGTGTGAGTGAGTGAATGAGTGTGAGTGAATGAGTGTGAGTGTGTGTGTGTGTGTGAGTGTTGTGTGTGTAGTGTGTGTGGTGTGTGTGTGTGTGTGAGATAGAGAGTGTGTGTGTGTGTGTGTGTGGTGAGTCGAGTGGTGAGTGAGTGAGTGTGTGTGTGGTGTGTGTGAGTGTGTGTCAGGGCTGGTGAAATGAGGTATCACTGAGCACTTACATCCCTCCATGGTACCATGAACACCTTCACGGGGCACACCTGAACACCCTGCACCACACACACACTCGAGTTAATGACCCATGTGTGACTATCCTACAGGGTGCGCTAATAGGGGCTGCGCCTACAGAACAGTGACCCAGAACCTCCTCTCCTCCCTTTAGACACAACACACAATCCATGAACTCCTCCACACACACACACACACATACCAGGCTATTTAAATAGGGACACTGCATGAACATTTATATACAGTGAAGATACTTAAAATTACTATAACTTAATCTACACCAAAATCCCAAGAGAAAACTGTGTACATTTTACAATTAAACACACACACACACTGTACTTTATCTTTATACTGTTTTCAAAGGAAAGTTTGGGGAAAATTGTCAGGGTCAGCTACACATCGGGTACAAAGGAATTCCCAAAAATATAGTAGTTAGGTACACAATATAATAATTAATATAATAATATAATAATTAAATAATCTAAAATAGGGTGAAATAATTTCATAATTTAAAAATTCAACTTTTTGTACACATATTATTTAATAAAAATAAACGACAAAATATTGCTTGACAATTTGGTTATAATTAAATATTGTTAAATATTGTTTATCTTTCTATAAACTACGAATTTCGAGGGGGGGGGGAGTTGGAGTCACTTGTGTGCAATATATTAGAGTAACTGAACTAAAACCATAAACTAAATGTTTATTTGAAAAAAATAAAATATAAAAAGGCAACCTTTTTCATTTGTAGTTCCAGTGCTAAATTTAAACGAAAAATAAAATAAAAATTATATTACATAAATACACACACACACAGCACAACTTCTAAAACTAACTCAAACGAAAACAAAAACAGATTCAAATTATTATTATAAAGCGGAGAGTTCCGGTGCTTGACTCTGATTGGCTGAGCCAAGTTCGAAGCTGCTGTAAATTACACTACAAAACACCACCCCAAAAACCTTTGTTTACATTTGTGTGTTGCTCGGCAACCTCTTTGTTGGAACCACAACAGTTTCTGAGGAACTACATTGTTTTGCGGATGAATACTGTTTTTATTAATATCATTAATCTTTATTTGCTCTGTTTTATTTTGTGGAACCCAACTACGTATATGGAATAACCGTTTTATAAAAGCAATAAGCCCCGTGAAGCTGTGGGTTACCCCCTTAGCTGTTATAAATTCACTGTAAACCACGGCTTCACAGGGATTATTGCTTTTATAAAATGGTTATTCCATAGACGTAGTAAGGTTTCACAAAATAAAACAGCAATAAAATAAAATAAAAACTGTAACAGTATCTCAATGATACTAAAATAAAAATGGCTACAGGTGTTCATCTTCATGAATTATTCAACTGTAAATGTTTGTTCTCAGTTTCACAAGTGACTTTCGCTCAACACAAAACGATTTTCCATCTGATCCAAACCACAGTTTGCGTATCACAAGCGCTCAACAGGTTCTGAAGGAGACGGAAAACCGCTTCATTTGCAACAGGAACACGAGTAATTACATAACGCTCACATCCACACAAAAGTGCCATTTCATCGCAATTACAGCCTCGTTTTCGGATCCCTGAAAATGAACGATTACGGAGGACGTGTGTGTGTGTGTGTGTGTGTGTGTGTTGTGTGTGGTGTGTGTGTGTGTGTGTGGGTATGGGCTTGACCTCGCTGCAGGTGCGTGAACATCTCTGACGCTGCTGAGGTCAGTTAACGAGAGAAAGCGAAAAAAGATAAAACACAAATAAAATAAACAAATAAAGCATTTCGACAGCTGCCAATACATCACTTAGCGTTTGCTGCTTTGACTTTTAGGGCGACAATCTGAAGCTGCCAAATGTGTAATTAGGACGTCTGATTTTAACGGGCGGCCCGTATAAACACAAGCTACGGTTGAAGGGTTAATTACAGCCGCAGCGCCAGACGTTTAGACCAAATCAATGTTTATTACAACGCAACGCGATGGATTCTGATTAACGTGAAGCGTGTTTCTGCTCGTCATCATCGCAGCACTTTACTCCAGCTATATGGTCAAAGACGCAGCTTTATAACTTTCTCTAGCAATTTATATTTCAAAAACACAATTACATACCAAATGAAATAATACATTTGCTGTAAATAAAAAGCAAATCAACAATTTGTGCATAAAAACACCTATTAATCGTTCACTGCAACCCGTCATGGCTTTAGTAAAGTACGACAAAAGCAACAACAACAAAAAAGTAAATCTAAATTATGGAATATATAGAAATAAAACAAATATTTATAATAAATGTGATATTCTTAATCACTATTTTTGTTTGCTTTGTTAAAAATCTACAACTAAATCTTACCCATCATGAGTATGAACAAACTAAAACCCCATATGGGAATCACTTGAATTAAAATAAACATTAACGTAAGATGATCAAAAAGTAATAATGTACCCACTTTTATTTCAGCTAGTTGCCAAAACAACTTTTCTTATTTTCATTTAACTACTAAAATAACTAAAACTGAAATAAACGTTTAAACTATACAGACATCTTTCAAAAAACACACAAAATTAATAAAACATTAACTAAAATTTTAATCAAAACAGAAAATGTAAAAAATGAAATCTAAAACTATAACTGTCTCATTGATATTAAAATAAATAACACTGGCTCCAACTATATGGTGTAAGGACCACATTTACAGCTTTTCCTATCAATTTATATTCCAAAAAACAAAAATGATATTACAAATAAAATAATATATTGTGTATAAAAGTGTAAATGAAAGCAAACTTAATATTATAGATTTTTCATTTAGTTCATAACTTGATGTACTAAAATAAAGAAAGCTGAAAAAAGCAATAATGACAAAAAAATACAAAAAGACAATTAAATGACTAAAGCGTTATTTTAAGCGACAATGAAAATGGAAAACAGAAATAAAAATATTTGTAAAAAATTATATTTATAAAAGTTAGATATATCCTAAATTCTCTACTACAGTAACACTGTTGCTAATAAGATAAAATAAATGAATTAAAACACATAAAGCACATTTCCATGCTTCAAAATCATTCCTGTTTTCGGTTCATCACGTTACAGCAAGAGGAGAAACTGAAAAACTGCTCATAATTGCATTTAAATATAATCACATTTATAGTTATTGCAGTGTTGGGCATTATTAACATGCATATGAACAAACTGGAGACTCGAACGCTCCGCAGCACTTCTGATCTTTCTCTTTCATAATAATCCATGCAGTGTCCTCCTGCAAGAGGAATTACACGATATCCATCCAGACCTATTTAACTGCATGATGGATGCGTCCCATCAAACGCAGCCCAAACTCCCCGACCTTTCCATTCAGCGGAGGGTTGCACGCGATTGCAGCAGGTATGACGACAGGATAGTGCTTCAGTTTTTAACACGAGTTTGTTAGGATCAAACTCTTTCAGTGCTCGGACTATTTGTGCTCATAACGGGAACGAACACTGGATATTATATCTGGACGCATACACACATTCGTACACATGCACTCCAAAACACTCGGCTTTCACATCAAACTAAAGGTGCAGCGTGTTTTTATCTGCAAACGGGATTACAGCACAATTTTCCTTCTTTTGTTGATTGTTCAAAAATCTAAAATAAAGTCACTGAGGTGTACACTGATTATGATTATTAAGCTAAAACATAAAAAAACATTTGTTACTTATTTTACTAATAAAATAAACATTATCTGAAATAAAGTGAAATATGAATCAATTTAAAATGAATTCAGCTAGCATTTCTCATTTGCATTTATTTTCATATTAAATATAATTGAAAATATGCAATAAAATAAACAAAAACGGAAAAAGAAATAAAAACTATAGCTAATAAAAATTACAAAAATACAGTAAAATGACTAAAACAATTATTTAAATTACAGTTTTAAATGTTAAATTATTAGTTTAACTTGATGTACTAAAATAAACTAAAACTGATTTAAAAAAAAGAGAGATATTAAAAAAAAAACAAGATAAAAATCCTAAAACATAAATTAAAATTACAAGTTTAAAGGTAAAAATTATAAGTTTAACTTGAATAAAATAGACTAAACTTTTTAAAATCAAAAACTGCTATATAAAATAAAAAATGACAAAAAGACACAATAAAAAGACTAAAACGATTACAATTACTAAAAATTATTAGTTTAACTTGATGTACTAAAAAACTCAAACTAAAATAATTAAAAAAAAAGAATAACTTATAAAAATGACATGATAAAATATCTAAAATGTTAATTAAAATGGAAAATATAAGAATAAAACATTCAAAAAACTGATAAAAACTATAATAGCATCTCAATTAAGCTAAAATGACACTGATAACAAAATGTAATTCACTGAAACTATTTAAATGTAGACTTTGTGCATTATAAATTGACATGTTTTATAGCTAGAATATGTTTTATTAAATCAAATTCAAATATAAACCCCAGTGCATTTGAACATTTTAATTCGGTGTATAAAAAGAAGTGAACAAATACTTAAATACTTCCTATAAATACTTGGTGCTTTCAAACATCTCTACCAATGCAAAAACCAAATCTACACTCTTAAGATAAAGTCATAATAACCAAATATTGCCTATATATTATATATCAGACTATCACAAGTTATAATGTTCCCGAATCCAATGCATTTTAGGAAGTGTCAAACACACAGAGCGCAGTAAAAACCGAGATACAGACAGACAGATACAGCCTCTGAAGCGTTCAGACAGCATTAATACACACCATAAGCTAATAACTCAAACGCGTCAAACACACGTAAGGTCTTTCCGATGGTTATCGGTAGGAAGAAACAGAAGAGAACTGAATTGAAGAGAAGAGGGGGTGAAATCACACGTGCAAATGTGTGTCATTGAAGCCGTTTTCCTGATAATCGCAGCGGTGCGCGTTTTGACAAGTCAGATGTGTTACATTATACCCAGAGTGCAACGCTGCAGTCGGAGTGTGACAGCTATGCAAATTACAATAGTTTGATCCGGCACACACTTCTCAGCGCCAGAACAAAACCAGACCTCGACGAGACCCACAGCAAAGAAAAACCACAGCTGAGGTCTTCTTCATGTCTCTGTTACCGTCACATAGAGATCTGAACAGCGTCTCAAGCTGTGCTCAGATGTCAGAGACCTCAATAAGAGCTCAAACATTTCTCAAATGATCTGAGCTGCTCTGCATTTATTCATCTGTACAACAACCATTGACTCATTTGGGTTTTCTTCCGTTTTTCTGATAAGGATTTTTTGGAGAAACACATTGTAAAACAAGTCTCTTGCGGAACTATTGAGGAGGAAAAAAGTCCTCCAGGTTTATTATGTTACTAAAATATGATTTAAATGCATTATTTTCTTTTGCATTGCATTATATATAAAAAATGTATTATATGATTTATTATAATTTATTTTAGGAGAAACATCCAAAGTTGATACCTTAATAAAACATAACTGGCAATTCCCTGAGCCATAAAAGAGCAACATCTGATCAGTTTTAACGTGAGATATCATGAGGTTGTCATATGCACCGATAGGTGTTTTGGTGAAACACTGCAAAAAGATATTTCTTACACTATTTATATTTTTGATTGTAAATAAGCTGAATATTTTTAAATCAGATACTTGGTGTGTACTTGTGATGCAAACTGTTTTTTTTTTTTTTTTTAGAGAAATGTATCACCAATTAAGTGATTTTATGCTAAATAGCTAATACTTTTAATTCAAAGGGGTTTTTATTTTTTATTTAAAAAAAAAGCTTTTGTCATTTTGCATCTCAAGTTAATGTATCTTGATCTAAAACAACTCGATACGAAAATCACTTTTTGCAGTGCACTTTTTTTCTCACTACAAATCACCTAGTAACGGTTGTCATTAAAATACTTGCAATCTACCGTAATAATATTGAAATAAGTCAGTCGATCATGCATTTTTTTTGGCCAATCTGCAGGATGATTGATCAGGGTATTATTGTCAATGGAAACTAAAACCGAATAAAAACCATTGTTAATTCAAATAATTGCTTAATTCAAATATTATTAAATATAAAATAAAAATATATCATATAAAATATCTTATCCATCAGTATACTGAAAAAACAATTGTTTTTTTTAATGGCTAAAAAAAACTTATTCAGTTAGTTGCCAAGGCAACATTTGTAATTTGTTTTTAGTTTAAGTTAAAGCACGAAAATTATTCACTGAAGAAATAATTAATAACCCTGAATAGCAATATTTTAAAAAAAAGGCAGAAGCAAAATCACATAGCAAAAAATAACACTACAATTTTTTAACAGGAAATAAATAAAAACTAAACTAAACAATTAGTACTTGGCAAATATAAAAATTTCAAAAATAAATCCTATTCAAATACTCATAAAAACTATAATACACTGTCACAAAAAATAAAAAGTTGTAGAAACAATTTTCAGCCAGAATTTGCTAGTAAATTAAAACAATTACTAAGAACCAGCAAGTAAAACATTGAATTAAACATGAAAACTGAAATAGTATTTTCTTTTAAAACATACGTCAATGATCTTGCAACTTTGAAAAATTATTTTTTCACAGTATGACCCTCTCAAAAGTGAATGTGATTTCTGGGCCGTCTCTTTAGACAAAGTCATTTAGCAGGAATCTGCTGGCTTTGACCTCGGCGTGACTCCGTCCCGTCCTTGTTTCCCTGCGTTTGGGTGATGCTGAATTACGAATCGGCGTGTAAACACACACAGGTGGAGCGCTGGGGCCGCACAGGGACATCTCAAACTTACAACTACAGAGGGAATCTCATATATTCAGACAAGAGAGGTTGTGTTGACCCGATCGCATTATTAATGAGAGCGTCGCGGACACACGCTTCCCGCTGTAAAGGTGTGCCTCTTCATCAAAGGGAACGTCACCCCTCCCTCCGCTTTGGAGCCCGTCCAGAAATGACAAAAACATCCGTCCGAGGAGTTGCTGGAATCACTGAATTAGCATCGCCTTCAAGTTTCTCCCCCTCGCCGTCTGTCACACGCGCGGGATTATTATTCATTAGAGCGAGACTGCTGACACCCCTCTCTACCCACACTGCACCGGGTCACTGAGTGGTGTCCCTACGGTAAGCAGGTACAGACACGCGGGCCATCTGCTTATCAAACGCTGACATGTCACAAACACACACCCAAACCACTGGATAGAAACACACACAAACACATACCTGTTAGTGCTCAGACGACGCTCTTTCATTGCTCAGACTGAGACTTATAGGCACAGTGCAGCCAAAAATGACCAAACGGTTGACGGTAGCCATTGACTTCCATACCATTGAATAGAAAATAGCTATTGAAATTCGATGCTACCAGTAAAGCTGATCTGGCACCAACATTCTCAAAATGTGTTGTTTAGTGTTTAACAGAAGAAAGAAAGTCATGCAGGTTTGGAACAATTTGAGGGTGAGTAAATGATGACAGGATTTTAATTTTTGGGTGAACCATCTCTGCAGTTAACCTGGATGTTATGTTTCATAGAAGAATTAAAATGTTTCTTGTCCTGTAAGCAGAAATAAAAAACAGCCTGGAAAAAAATTTATCTAATTCAACTTAACCCTCTAGTGCTGTTCTGTCAATTTTGGAGGGAAAAAAAACAAACAAAAAAATTACGTTTTGGTTTTTAAGTATTTTTTTTACTTTATCGGAATATTACAAAACTTGGTAAAGGTTTTGGCACTTGCTAAGTGGAGAGAAAAAAATAGTCACACTTGTAATGTTCGCGATCAATAATGGCCACATTGAATGTCTTTTTTACTGAAACGTAACGTAAAGCGATTAGTCAACAGAAGAGACAGACGGCTGCACGTGAGGGTCCTGCGTAATACTTGGTTATAGATCTGCTGTTGGAATTATTACTTGCTGCTAAGAAGGAATATTTCGTTTTCTGCCTATTTCTACGTTATATTTTTGTTTGCGTTTGTATTTTTGATTGCACTTTCTGGTAATTATAATAACTGCCCTCGGCTAAGAAGGAGTGTGTGTAATTTAATTGCTCCCTTCCTGCGTTGAGGTGCGAACTGTAGTTTCGATTGGAGGATTTGCCCTGCTATAGACTATTGGCTGTGTTAATTAGAAGGCGGCCACAGCTGTTTTCACTTTAGTGTCTTAGACTGTGTATTTATCTGATGTCTGTGCGCTGACACGGAAGCATCAGCGGAAGCGTTCAGGCCTCCTTGTGTGAAGACCAACGAGGGTAAAGACCTACGACTTTACCTGCGCGACTTCACCGAACAACGAAACCGCCAAGGCACTTAAGTATAATTTTTACCTTCCCTGTACACACTATCCTTTTCTGTCCTCTCTTTTCCACCTCTATCATGTGTTTCCAAAACATTCCGGTTGTCTCTCGACAACTCTAACGTCACACACAGACAGCAACACAATCTTGCAAACCTGCATCCTATCTCTGCATCCACTACTGCACGTCTTTCTTTCTCTGTGGGTCTCTGGAATTGTCAGTCAGCTGTCAACAAAGCAGACTTCATTTCTTATTTTTCTTTAAACTCCACACTTAGCATCTTGACCTTGACTGAGACTTGGATTCGTCCAGAAGACTCAGCAACCCCAGCTGCTCTTTCGAACAATTTCTCTTTCTCTCATACCCCCCGTCAGGTTGGCCGGGGTGGGGGCACTGGTCTGCTCATTTCTAACAATTGGAAATACTCAACCCACTCTCCCCTATGCAATTACAACTCATTTGAATCTCATGTGAACACTATAGCAGCTCCTATAAAACTCCAGGTTGTGGTAATTTACCGCCCTCCTGGGCAAATTCTATCCACCTTCCTAGAAGAGCTGGATGGGCTGCTGTCCTCATTCCGGAGGATGGCAGTCCACTTTTAGTTTTTGGTGACTTCAACATTCATCTGGATAAGCCTTGTGCTGCAGACTTCCATTCACTCCTTGTTTCATTTGATCTCAAACGACTTACCACTGCAAGCATGCACAAATCAGGCAACCAACATGACTTAATTTACGCACGCAGTTGTATTGCAGACAACATTCTGGTAAAACCCTTACATATCTCTGATCATTTCTTCATTATATTTCAACTACATTTTGCTACCTGTGTGCCCCCAACCCCCATACCGGTTACTTTAGACGAAAACCACGCTCCCTTTCCCCCGCCATCTTTCCTCCTTTGTATCCTCCTCTCTTCCCTCACCTACCCATTTCTCATCTCTGGATGTGAATGCAGCAACTGACACTTTATGCTCTACTTTAACCTCTTGTCTAGATGATATTTGTCCTCTCTCCTCCAGGCCAGCACGGGCTGCCCCCTCGAACTCCTGGTTATCCGATGTTCTTCGTGAGCATCGAACCGAACTCAGGGCAGCAGAGAGAAAATGGCGCTAATCAAAAGATCCGTCAGACCCGAGTGTGTATCAGTCTTTGCTTTTATCTTTCTCTGCTTAAGTCCATACTGCCAAATCTTCATTTTTCCACAACAAGATCAACAGCGCTCTAGACACACGTAATCTCTTCAAAATATTAAATTCTCTCCTCTGTCCCCCTCTACCACCTCCTACCACTTCTATAACAGGTGATGATTTTGACACATTCTTCACAGACAAAACCAGAACAATAAGTAGCCAATTCTCAGCCCCACACACAAGACTTCAAACCAACCACACCTACTGCTAAAACTCCCATCTTCTCCTTCTGTCCCCTCACTGAGTCAGAAGTATCAAAACTTCTCCTCTCCAGCCGTCCTAAAACATGCCCTCTAGACCCAATCCCCTCACACCTCCTCCAAGCAATCTCTCCTACTCTTTTACCAGCACTCACACACATCATCAATGCATCTCTCCTCACAGGCACCTTCCCCACTGCATTCAAGCAGGCTCGGATAACCCCACTGCTCAAAAAACCTACATTAAACACTTCACTTACAGATAGCTACAGACCTGTCTCTCTCATTCCATTCATAGCGAAAACCCTCGAAAGAGTTGTTTCAACCAGATATCATTGTTTCTTTCACAGAACAACAAACTGAATCCTATCCAGTCAGGTTTCAGGAGTGGCCATTCAACTGAGACTGCATTACTGTCAGTCACGGAAGCCTTGCGGTTTGCAAAAGCTGATTCCAAATCATCAGTCTTTATTCTGCTGGATCTTTCTGCTGCTTTTGTCACTGTCAATCATCAGATCCTCCTGTCTGCCCTTTCTTCACTGGGCATCACAGGGATTCCACTTTTCTGGTTTGAATCCTATCTCACTGGTTGGTCTTTCAGGGTGGCTTGGGGAGGGGATGTATCCAAAGCACATCAACTTGTCACGGGGGTTCCTCAGGGATCAGTTCTTGGACCCCTACTCTTTTCCATATACACTACATCACTGGGTCCATTTCATACAGGCACATGGCTTCTCCTACGATTTCTTTGCTGATGACACACAGCTCTATCTTTCTTTTCAACCAGATGATCCAACGGTAGCTTCACGGATCTCAGGCTGCCTGGCAGACCTCTCGGCATGGATGAAAGAATATCACTTACAGCTCAACCTGGCAAAGACTGAGCTTCTTGTCTTCCCTGCCACTCCAACTCTACAGTATGATTTTTCCATCCAGCTAGGTTCTTCTACAATTACCCCATCAACTTCGGTCAGAAATCTTGGTGTAACTTTTGATAACCAGCTGACCTTCAAAGACCACATTGCAAAGACCGCTCCGGGCTCGATCTTGCAGTTGCCATTTGCCCAAAACAACATCAGGAAGATCAGGCCCTTTCTAACGGAGCATGCTGCACAACTTCTTGTCCAGTCCCTTGTCATCTCTAGGCTGGACTACTTCAATGCTCTTCTGGCTGGACTTCCATCATGCACAGTCAAACCTTTACAAATGATTCAGATTGCAGCGGCACGACTGGTCTTCAACGAGCCCAAAAGAGCCCATGTTACACCTCTCTTCATCTCCTTGCACTGGCTACCGGTTGCGGCCCGAATCAAGTTCAAGACATTGATGCTTGCATATAGAACAGCCACAGGCTCAGCACCCGCCTACTTCCACTCACTACTACGAAACTACATCCCCTCCAGAAGTCTGAGATACGCTAGTGAGCGACGCCTCGTGGTACCCTCCCCCATCACAGAGAGGCTCAAAATCACTTTCCAGGACATTCTCGCTCACCACTCCTGGCTGGTTGAATGATCTTCCCACCCCTATCCTGAATGCTGAATCCCTGACCATTTTCATGCGTCAGCTGAAAACTCATCTCTTTCGAAGCTACTTGACTTCATCATAAAAAAAAAAATAAAAAAAATTCTCTCTTTATTTATTCCTTCTCTTTCTAGCTTGTACTTATTTGAACAATGTCTAAGAACTTGGTATTACAACCACTTCTTGTGTCTGTTTGCCTCTCTTAAGAATCGCTTTATGTATCCCCCAATAGTAAGCCACTTTGGATAAAAGCGTCTGCAAAATTACTAAATGTAAATGTAAATGTAATTCAACCTCATTTTTTTTTACTCATTTTTGCGATACCGCCTCAATTTGAACACAACTTGCCTAAAATCCATGTTTCTGGAGAATTCTGGAAACTTGACATTTTTTTTTTTTCGTGAGTGAGAGAGTGAGTGAGTGAGTGAGTGAGTGAAGTGAGCGAGTGAGTGTGTGTGTGTGAGAGAGTGAGTGAGTGAGTGAGTGGAGTGAGTGAGTGAGTGGGTGAGGATTGATGAGTGATTGGAGTGAGTGAAGTGGAGGTGGAGTGAGTGAGTGAGTGATGAGTCAGTGATTGCGTAGAATAATGAATGAATGAATGAATGAATGAGTGTGAGTGAATGAATGGAGTGATGAAGAATGGAGTGATTGAGTGATTGAGTGATAGTGAATTAATTGGTGATTGAATTAATGGGTGAGGGAGTGAGTGAGTGAATGAGTGAGTGAATGAGTGAGTGTGTGCTTGAATGAGTGAGTGAGGAATGATGAGTGAGTGAGTGAAGAATGAGTGAGTGAGTGGTGAGTGAATGAGTGAGTGAAGTGAGTGTGAGTGAATATTGAGTGAATGAATGAGTGGAGTGGAGAGTGAGTGAGTGAGTGAGTGAATGAAGTGAATGAATGAGTGAGTGAGTGAGTGACTGAGTGAATGACTGAGTGAGTGAGTGAGTGAGTGAGGGAGAGAGAGAGAGAGTGTGTGAGAGAGAGAGAGAGTGAGTCAGTGTGTGTGTCTGATTGTGTTTCATTCAAGCCTGTGATGTGTTAATACTCAAATTCAACCTGTAGTTTATATTTTTCTTATATTGCTTTGATTAAATTAAGCATCTTCAACAAAATATCGACAACAAATTTTCACAGTCAATTTTTCTGAATGCAGAAAAAGTATTATTCATTTTCTATTAATAATTCAATTAATAGTATAGGCACAATATAATTTACAACTATTAAAAGAAGATAGATATACAGTATAATATAGATCCTATTAAAATTTGTATTAATATTTTGGATTAGTTTTTGTTTTTATGTTTTCTGTTACATTTTGTAATTTTGTTGTGTGTTTGTCATTTTTTATTTAGTTTATTTATTAGTTTTTATGTTAGTTTTAGTATTTAAGTGCTTTAAGTAAATGAAAATGAGAAATGTTTGATTAAATTAAGCATCTCAACTTTTCTGAAGTCCACAACTATTCATTTTCATCCTTGTTATAGGTAAGATTACAAATTTAGTATAGTTTTTTTTTATTAATACACATTTAATCATTTTTAAATTATGACAGAAAAATCCATCACGAAAACCTGAAACCGAAAACACTTTGTTGTGACAAATTATAAAAACTTTAATTTACTTTAATAATCATATTTACATATTTTCTTTTTTTTTGTTTTAATTGAAACTTCATGGTTTTTGGTTGATTTGGCGCTTCTATCACATCCCTGAATGAAGTGTGTGACATTCAGTGCATTCTGGCAGACTAAAAATGAAAATAATCAAAATCACTGCAATTTTTAAGTTCTTAAGTAATTTGGTAATATGAATATTAATAATGGTAATATGAAAAACGATTAAAAATATTTCTCATTAAAAATGCACTATTTTTATTGAAACTCCATGTTTTGCTTTTGTTGTTTCTGCTCTTTTATGGCAAAAAGCACCTTATATTTTCATTTTTTTTTGTTGCCTGACACTCAGTGCATTTTTGCAGACCAAATTAATCAAATGCATCAAAATTTCTGTATTTGAATTCACTAATGCTCATGAAAACCAACACGCAAAACAAAAATATACTGTCGAGTCAGAGTCTGGTGGTGCATAAGCAAAGCTCAAACCTATAATTCAGTCAATATTAAAAACTAAATGTATTTTTCATCAGAAATTGACTATTTCACCACCACAAAATCACTTTCAAGCAGCACTAAGAGTACGAGTCGCTGTCTATGTAGTGCACTTAAAATCCAGCCCTCCGTCAGGCCACTGCAATCGCTCTGATCTCCTCATTAATTGATTGACAATTAATTGCTGCGAGCTCCATCACTAATAACGCTAATGGAGTGATCGCGCTCTGCCATGCGAGTCTCGGAGCAGAATTAGCGTGCTAATCTAATCTGGGAAGAGAGCGTGACAAACGTGTCATTAATGCTGCCTCTCCTGAGACGCGAACGACGATCACACCTGACACAAGCTCTCACCTGCCAAACCAGAGACTGCGTTCACACCTGGATCCGGAGCGGCTGCGCTGAGAGCCAGAAGCACCTGAGGACAGCAATTAGAGGATCTAATACCACTGTCATTAAACGCAAGCGCCTCGTCTGATCCATCCTTACTTCTTAGCACGCTTCAGACGCCATTTCTGGTGTCAAAAGAAGCAACACCATCAGTCTCTAGATGATCAAGAAAGGCTTTTCTGGATGTATAAATGCAGTCTCCTCTCATCAGTCCGTCCAGGCAATGGAAACCTGTTTGGAAACAATTATTTATATCATTCTGTTGGGTGCATTTAGTGCTTTTTAGGGTTAGTAGTTAAGTTTAGCCTTCAGAATAAGGCATCAGTGACCACAATTTTACAGGAATAAATAAAGGGAAAAAAAGGATACCTTTAACAAAAGAATGGGTTCAGTTTTACTATAAAACCCATGTGAGACAAGAGATGAGATCAAATACTCCAGGGGCCCGAGCCGCGAGGGTCAGTGTACTAATCGTGTCTCCCTGATGGAAATACATGTTCTTTATATCTAATACTTTAATGAATTTTTAATCATGTCATTTGTAATTAAATTAACAGGGATAAGCGAGCAGCGGAGCCGCTGAGAGAGAGAGAGAGAGAGACAGCGAGAGAGAAAGAGAGATTACTGGACATGAGATTATGTTGCGAGCTGTAACGCAGCAGTCAGAGATTAACAATCTGTTTATTTAATGATCAAACGAAAGGCCTGGTGTACAAACGGACAGTCAGAGATGTTATTAATGAATAATCTGCACAAGACTCAATTAACTAGACTGGATAAAACTATTTAATGAACTAGTTATAAAGTCACATATTTGAAATATTTTTGGTTTACTTTGAGTCATTTCAAGTACAGACAGACAGACGATAGATAGAACAATAGAACGATAGAAAGAACGATAGAAAGAACAATAGAACGATAGAAAGAACGATAGAAAGAACAATAGAACGATAGATAGATAGATAGATTGAACGATAGATAGATAGATAGAACGATAGATAGACATAGATAGATAGAACGATAGACACAGACAGACAGACAGAAAGACAGACAGAACATAAATAGATGATAGATAGAATGATAGATAGAACAATAGAACGATAGAAAGAACAATAGAACGATAGAAAGAACAATAGAACGATAGATAGAACAATAGGACCGATAGTATGATTGATAGGAAGAAGGTAGATTGATGATCAGGATATAGTAGAACGATAGAATAACGCATAGCTATAGGAATGATAGAACAAGACATGAACAATATAATGATAAAAAACGATAGACACAAATAGAACGATAGAAAAGAACAAAGAACGATAGTAAACAATAGAACGATATACTATATAGATCGCAGATATCGGATATATAGCTAGCTAGAACGATATATAAACGATAGAATGATGATTAGGAGATAGATAGATAGACTTATAGATAGATATATAGATAGATAGATGATGGATAGAAAGAAACAATATAAGATGATAGATAGAACAATAGAACGATAATAGAACAATAAACGATAGAACTGACATATCTAATAATAGATAGAACATCGAACGATAAACGATATATAGATCGATTAGATAGATGATAATAGAGAATATATAATAGAAACGATAGAACCGATAGATATAATTATCGAAAGAACCTAGAATATAGAAAAACGATAGAACGATAGAAGAACACTAAAGATCGATAGACCCATAGAACGTAGATAAAACTATAGATAATGATTATAGATAGATATATAGACCAATAGAAACTAGAAGATAGATAGCTCTATAGATAGAGAGATAATAATGATAATCGTGATTGATAGAAAAAATAGAATGATAGAATAACAATATATACAACATAGAATGTATAGAAAAACAATAGAACGCTAATATAACAATAGAACGATAGATTAAACAATAGAACAATAGTAGATAGATATATAGATAGCTTTGGATAGATGATAGAATGACAGAACGATAGAACGATAGATAGATAGATAGATGATAGATAGATGATAGATAGATATAGATAGATAGATAGATGATAGATAGATGGTAGATAGATAGATAGATAGAACGATAAGATAGATTGATAGATTAAGATAGATAACAGACAGACAGACAGACAGATAGGACGATAGTATATGGATAGAGAATAACGATCGAATAGATAGATGGATAGATGAACTATAGAAGGTTAGATGTATAGATGCGATATATAGAACGATAGATGGATGATTGAGAGATAGATAGATAGAACGATATGATAGAACGATAGATATATTTAGATAGATAGATTGATAGAATTTACATAGATAGATAATAGATAATAGATATCTATGATAGATAAACGTCGATAGATAATGGATAAGATGAATGATAGATATATAATAATGTAGGCTAGGATGATAGAACATAGATCGATGATCGTATAGAAACGATGAACGCTATATAATAGATAGATGAGATAGATAGATATATAAATCTATATAGAATGATAGAGGATATGGTAGCTAAAAACTATAGATAATAGATGGAATATTAGATAGATAGACCATAGATAGATAGATGGATGATAGATATATAGATAGATAGATAACAATTGATAGATAGATAGAAGAAAACGATAGGAATGTAAGATGGATAGATAGACTAAGTAGTATATAATATATGATGTGTAGATAGTCGAACGATAGATCGAGTAGATGGATGATGGATATATGATGGATGGATGGATGTATGGATGGATTGATGGATGGATGGATGATAGATAGATTAGATAGATAGATAGATAGATAGATAGTATAAATGACAGACAGACAGACAGATAGATAGATAGATAGACCGATAGATAGATGATAAATAGATAGATAGATATATAGATAGATAGATAGATGGATATAGACAGATAGATAGATAGATGGCTAGATGGATCAGATTCGATTTAGATAGATAGAGGGACGATAGATAGATAAGAGATGGATAGATCGAACGAGAGATGATAGATGGATAGATGGATAGATAGATAATGAATAGAAACCATCAGATATAGATAGATAGATTAGTAGATATAACGCTAGATTGGATAGATAGAAATAGATCGAACATAGATGGATAGATGGAGTAGATAATAAACCGATAGATAGATATCATTGCTAGATAGATAGATAAAACGATAGATTAGATGACTGGATAATAGAACGATAGTAGATAATTAGGAGATAGATAGATAGAATATTGATAGTAGATATATGGATAGATGGATAGATGTATAGATTAATAGAAATAGACAGACAGACAGACAGATAGACAGATAGATAGATAGATAGATAGAACGATGATAGAACGATGATAGATAGATAGAACGCTAGATAGATAGAACGATAGAACGATACATAGATAGATAGAACGATAGATAGATAGATGAGAACGATATCTGATAGATGGATAGATAGATAGATAGATAGTAGACTTAGCTAGACCGATAGATAAACGATCGACCGATAGATAGATAAGATGATAGAGTAGATAGATTAGATCTATTATATTGATCGATGGAGAGACTAGATAGATAGATAGATAGATAATAATAGATAGATAGATAGATAGAATGATCGATAGTAGATGGATGGATATCTAGATAGAACGCTAGATAGATGGAATAGATAGACCGATCAGATGGATAGATAGATAGATAGATAGATAGATAGATAATAGATAGATAGATATAGAACGATAGATGGCTAGACAAGATCGATGAGATAGATGGATAGATATATCGTAGAACGATAGATAGATAGATGGATGGATATATAGAACGATAGATGGTAGATGATAGATAGATAGATAGATAGGTAGATAGATAGATAGATAGTTAGATAGTTAGATAGATAGATAGATAGTTAGATAGTTAGATAGATAGATAGATAGCTAGATAGATAGATAGAACTAGATGGTAATGGATAGATGGATAGAATGATAGATAGATAGATAGATCGATAGATAAATAGATAGATAGATAGAAAAATAGATGATAGATAGATATATCTATAGAGGCTAATGGAATATATATAGGTATGTAGATAGATAGATAGATGGATAGATAGACGATAGATGGATAGATAGAACGATAGATGGATAGAAAGATAGATAGATAGATCGATAGATAGAACGATCGATGATAATGGATAGAGGATAGATAGATAGATAGAACGACAATGATAGAACGATAGATAGAACAACAGACAGACAGATAAGACAGATAGATAGATAGATAGATAGATTGATAGATGATAGATAGACAGATAGATGATAGATAGAATCATGACAGTAAATAGATAGATAATAGATAGATAGATAACAGGATAGATAGATAGATAGATAGATATAGATAGAAATAGTCAGATGATAGAAATAGTCAGATGATAGATAGAAAGATAGATAGATAGAACGATAGATAGATAGATATATAGATAGATAGATAGATAATAGATAGAGAGATATATAGATAGATAGATAGATATAACGATAGATAGATAGAACGATAGATGGATAGACAGATAGATTGATAGATGATAGAACGATAGATAGATAGATGGATGGATAGATGATAGATAGATGGATAGATGGATAGATGTATAGATGTATAGATGGATAGATGGATAGATGGATAGATAGATAGATAGAATGATAGATATATAGAACGATAGATAGAACGATAGATGGATAGATGGATAGATGGATATATGGATAGATAGATAGATGGATAGATGGATGGATGGATGGTTGGATGGATGGATAGATGGATAGATAGAGAGATGGATAGATAGAAAGATAGATAGATAGAGAGAAAGATAGAAAGATAGATAGATAGATGGATAGATAGATAGAATAGATGATAGATTAGATAGATAGATGATAGATAGATTGATAGATGATAGATAGATAGAACGATAGATGGATAGATGGATAGATGGATGGATGATAGATAGATAGATATATAGATTATAGATAGATAGATGGATAGATAGATAGATCGTATTTCAGTTTTTTGTTGCCAAAGCCATATTCTCACTGTTTCCTTATTTTAACAACTGTACAAAATAACTAAAACTTAAAATATTAATAAATAAAATAAACATTAACCTTACTAAATGTATTTTTATAATTTTTTATACTTTGTTTCTTTTTTTTGTTTTCCTAGTCGTTAACATTTTTATACTATACATTTCACTAGATACAATAATGTTCTTTTTATTTTTAGAATATTTCTTGTTACAGATTTTCAATTTATAGCCCAACAAAGTTTAGATAGCCCGAACATTTGGTGTGCTAAGAATATAACTTCCAATTTTCTTAACATATAGCATTAATCATCAACCCTATCGCCACAAACAACTCAGCTATCAACTAATATGTTTTGTAAATGCTCCCTCAATGTATAATGCATGTCATTTATGGTTTCGAAATTCAGTTCCCCTGTGTGTGAATAAATTAGTTAGTCTTCTTTAGTGTTGATGGTTTTATGGCTATTTATGACTAAAGTTGTCCTAAGCTCATTTAGTCTGAATGTTTGACCCCACAGATCTGTGACGGATCAGATTACGGTGATCCCCGGTCCCCTGCCTGACCTTTGACCCGGAGCGGGTCATTTCCAAAACCCGAGCTCTCTGGTGGAGAACGCATCAGTGTAACCTCCATCAGAACCAGAGCACAGATCAGATCACTCTCTAATTCAGAACGACCGAACAAAACGACCAGTGTTTTGCCTCATTACCCTGGACACTAGTATTGTGTGCGCGCTCGTGTTTGGTGTGTGCGCGCATGTGAGTGTGTGTGTGCGTGGGTTGTGTGTGTGAGCGTGTGTGGTGTGTGTGTGTGTGTTTGTGTGTGTGTGTGGGTGTGCGCGTGCGGATCTGAGAGCTGCGGTGAGGATGAGCTTCTGTCCGCTCCAGTCTCTGCCAGATGAAATTAAGGCCCAATTATTGATAAATGAAGAGTACTTTTCACGGAAGCTGTGCCTGAAGATACACACTGCATCTGTCACATGGCAACACACACACACACAGCTCACTCAAGTGTGACATCACATCCTGTGCATTCATCATGCATCTGTAGGAGATCAGTGTGTGTGTGTGTGTGTGTGTGTGGTTTAGGCTAGTCTGAGGTTAGTCTGCAGTTCTTCTCATAATATTCTGCTCTTTTCAATATCTGATCAGAAACAAACAGGTCTGTGAAAATCAATGACTGTCAGTTCAAAACACTTCTTCATGTGGTCACATATAAAGTAAGTGGGTTTATTAAAAGACAACAAGTTATTTAAAGGAATAATTCAGCCATATATGAAAATGCTGTAATTTACTCACCCTCATGCCGTTCCAAACCCATTTGACGTGATTTCTTCTGTGGGACACAAAAGTAGAGATGTTAAACATAATATTCACATGGCTTTTTTACATTCAATGAAAGCAGACAATGAAAAACAACAAAGAACCACCAAAAACCCACAATAAAATATCATAATTCTTCTGAAGCCACATGATGCTTTATGTGATGAATGGGCTCATATTTATAGCAGGAATGTGCAACCTACTTTACAACAGTTTTTTTATGCGTTTCTGAGTCAAAAGACAAAAAAATAATATGCATAATATTAAATAATATATCTTTTTTAAGATATTAAAAAAATTGCATGTACAAATGATTAGTCTGTACTTTAAAAAAAATGTAATTAAATGTAAAAATGCATGCACAAACCTTTTTTGTGTGCTAAAAAAATAAACGATATTTAAATGCATGCACAAATGAATGGTGTGATGTTTAAAAATACATTAAATTAAATGCATGCACAAATGAATTGTTTGTTCTTGTTGTTTAAAAAAACTAAATTAAAAATAAATGAATGCATGCACAAATGAATTGTCTGTTGTTAAAAATGAAAAAAAAAATGCAAACACAAATGAATGCTTTTTGTTAAAAATAAATAAATAAATGCAAAAATGTTTTGTATGTTGTTTAAATAAATATAAATTAAATTAAACAAATAAAAAAATATACATGCACAAATGAAATGTCCACAAAACTAGTAACATGAATTTTGAAAATAAATAGGATCAAATTTGATTTCGATCATCTCCATATCTTTTAAATCCTTGAAAGAATTGTATGCTGGGTTTTTTTTCCAGGTAACAGCTGCACAGATTGACTCGTTCCAGAATACAAACTCATCCCTGCGTGACTCTGAACGACACAAGACGTCCACAAACATCTCCCATATGAACTACTGCACCCACAATGCATTGCAAAGCCCCGACACCTAACCTGCCCTTTAGAGCAGAACGCTGAGAGTGAAACACCTGTCAGACGGCCGCGGTGACGCCGCTCACACCCTCATCAGCGTGTTAATTGAATGTCAGAGGAGGCTGGTGTCAGGGCAAATTCACTGCTCCAACAAAACAAAAAAAGCTCAACCACCACATTTTATAAGTGTTAACTACAGTAAAAGCTACTCACAAAAAGTTTAAGAGCTGCACATATGGCACTGTTGCCCTAAACATAACTTTATAATAAATGTATATAATATAGCTGAAAAACAGCATCATTCATTTAAATATCTCACTTCAAATCACAAGCTGCAAAAGGACAAAAACGAACTGATCAATTATTTTTTAATTGCGTGATTCATATGAATGGTCTGAATGAAGCAATCTGCAAAAATGAATATTTTCATGTTCAAACACAAATATAAAACAAACAAATCTAGTTTTATATATTGCAGATATTGTTGGCTCTTTGATGAATTGCCTTTGTTCATCTTTTTTAAGTCTGAAAAATGCATAAATGTAATTGCTAAAATGTTCAATTATTGCCTAAATGCACTTGGCTGTGAAAGCTGGGATGAATTTGCAGCCTGGTTTCCTACTGTTTATGTATTTCTGAGTTTATTGAGCAAGGAAAAGTCATTTTAAAAACATGTTAAAAATAAAAAATAAAGTTAAAAATAAAACACACACAAATGAATTTTGTATGTTTAAAAAAATAACATTATAAATAAATGAATAAATGCACAAAAACATTTTTTTGGTTTCAAAAAACGAATTGCTTGTTTAAAAGTAAACAAAATTAAAGTTACATACCTGTAAATAAGTGCATGCATAAAATGATTTGTTTGCTGTTTAAAATTAAATAAATAAATATAATTAAATAAAATGCACAAATGACTGTTCACAAGAAGACTAGCAAAATGCGAGTCGATTCTGATTTCATGCTGACTTCATTATTTAGTCAGCTTCTTTTACATCATACTTTTCAATTATTATTATTATTTAATGCCTAAATTCACTTGGCTGTGATGCTAGAAACATCCTTCACATAAGAATTCAAATGCAGACATCAATGACTGGACAATGCATTTTAAGCACATGCATTGCTTTATGACATTTCAGAACATAATGCATAAACTGAGCTACAATAATATGCATTTATGTATTTGCAGGGACTATGTTTTGAGTCTTAAGCTGCATGTGCAACAATGCAACTTAAAAACAATGCAGTTTCCTTTATACATAAAGTTTACACTGAAAAATGTAGTTAAGTTAGTGTCAGATTAGCTTTAGTTACGTCATTGACACACATATGCTTTCCACTCGCATGCACCTGCAATGAAACACGATCCTGGGCCCATTTTGATCAGTTCAGTTCGTAAATGACAGGAGGTCATTTAGCTGAGGATATCACATCACAGGAGAACGAGAACGGACTCAGAGTGTAATTTGTGTGCTCTGGATGAGCCGCTATCAGAGGAGGAAAGCGATACGGACACGCTGTCAGACGCCAGAGCGTCTTCAACGATAAAAGCGTCACACTGTTTCTGTAATCTAGAGTTCTGGATCCCACCAGGAAAGACAGTGAAGGTGTGAACAATGCCACTCGCTCACACAGACCACCATTCATTCTGTCTTCCCTTCTTGTTCAGTGACTGCTGTCTGTTTGCTTTATGCTCTGCCCTTATTTTGAAGTTAAATATGAGACAGTTCAGATTACAAAGTCTATAAAACCTCATATTTTCTCATAAATCTAAAAATCTCTGGATTTACAACAGCTCATGTTTTTTACATTACTTTGCAATTACATTATGAAATATTGTTAAAGGATTAAAATTGATAATGCACTAAAGTGAATTGCTTGACTCATATGAATGGTCTGAATTAAGTGATCTGCTAAAATTAATATTTTCGTGTTCAAATATGTAAATATATAACATACAAACCTAGCTTGTTGGTTACAAATATTGTTGAATCTTTTTTGTTCCTCTTTTGTAAGTTGCTTTGGATAAACGCATATGCTAAAACAATAAATAAATGCATAAATGTTCAGTTATTGAGAAAGTAGGAATGAATTTGCAACTCTACTACGGTTTATTTTTTTAATGGATTTCGATTAACGTTATTGAGCAAGAATTAAAAAATGTAAAATAAAATTAATTTGCAACTACTACGGTTTATTTTTTTTATGTATTTCTGAGGTAAACAGTTATTGAGCAAATGTAGCATAAAATAAAATAAAAATGCATGTGCAAATGAGTTGTTTCTTGTTTTAAAAATAGAATAACTTAAAACAAACCCTAAGGCATACACAAATGAATGTTTCTGTTTTAAAAATATTAATTAAATAACTAAAAAAATCCAATGCAGTGCACAAATTAAAAACTGTTTGTTTAAGTCGACAATTCATAGATTTAAAATAAACGATAACATCAAAATGCAAGTGCCCAAATAAATGGTTTTTAAAAAATATGAAATATTTCAAAATTCACATAATGCATTCGCAACAGATGATTGTTTTCGTTGTTTAAAAAAAAATAAAGAACACAAAATGCATCACAAAAGACTGTTCACAATAGACTATTCAATGCATTAGAAAAACTCGTCAATAGCTTTATATCTTTGCGCTGCGTGTACAATAATTCTATTTTGGTGTTTTTAGGTACACCTTGTAATATTACAAGTGCTAAATAGATATATGAGTCATTTTTACTGGGTGCCCAAAATTCCCTTGGTATGGTCTGGTATGCAAAGCTGACGAAGCAAACTTAATGCCACATTCAGCCCAGTTTCTGGAAACATTTGTTAGATATTGAAGCAGAGTCTTTTGGTTGTAGAACATGTGACAATTAAATATATCTAAGAGTGCAACGCGCATTGTGGTGTGAATCCGGACGTCATGTCTGCCTACAACCGCAGCAGTTATATTGGTGGAGGAATGGCTAGAAGGATTCGACAGTGGCAGGGAATAAGATAGTGGAGACAGAGGGTGGGGGGGGGAATCGACCGGGAAATTTAAGCTAATTTTCTTTACGAGTAATTCAATGCAAATTGGAGTTGTACTTCACTAATCCCTCGAGGTGCACACAAGCAATGGTGAGCTGGGCTCGTCGGAAGATAGGACAGGACACGGAGGTCAGACTTCGAGCGACACTGTGGGCTGGTGGGTTGATTCAGACACGTTGTGCCTATTGATGCTGGGGAGGAGTGGTGTCGTTGTAAGAGAGACGCGTGTCGGTGGACAATTGAGGCGTGTGAAACAGGGAGGTGGACGAGTGACGAAGAGGGAAAGGAAGGGAGGAAGAAAGCGGATTGTAGCGAATAGAGGTGAAGAGAAACACCTGTATCAGAAATAGGGCTGGGGGGCGCTGAGGAGCTACAGAGCTAGGTGCCATGTCTACTGTGACGTGGGACAATAGACATATATAGGGCAGGGGGTCTGAGCGAAGGAGTATAGATAAGAACGAAGGTGTGGGTACAAGCTGAGTTAGAGAGGAAGAGAAGGAGGATGGGTTGAATAAAGAGAGAAATGATGCAGGAGAGAAAGAATGAGCAGAAGAAGTAGAGAAATGCCCAAAGGTGTAGTAACACATAAGAGGTCTGCGCAGAAAGCGCTTTTAACTGCCCACAGAGCCCAGTGGCGCGGCTTTGAAATGAGCCTGAATCACAGACGTCACCAATGCCTGTCATATAGTCCTGATGAAGAGCCAATGCAGCGGTTCGCTTCAGGATATGACTCTTTTACCTCAATCGCCGCCGCGATCCGGTGTCTAGTTTAATTAACGACTATCCCACCCATTCCCTGGAGTACCCTTTCCCCCCAAACAAAAAAAATTAGTCTGTTATATCAAAGCCTGGAACGATCAACCGCTGCATGCGACGCCACGCGATCGTACAGCATTTTTACTACCAAGTTTAGTTTTATTGCAATATGATCAACAACAAATCTCAATCTTCCACAATTAAAACAGCCTGTTTAACGACTTGTCCAAACCCTGCTCATTACTGTCGGTGATGGAACGTTATGATAGCACAGATCTTTTCTTCCGCATCGGCAACTTTTCAAACTATTCCAGGTAACAGATTTTATTAAATGTAGGCGAGGACTTGGTTTGTAGGCAGTCGGTTAATGGCTTTTGGCTTTTTTGACATGTGGGTGTGGCAAAACACAGCGGGCGCGGGGCTGAATTTGAAGGGTCGGGGGTTTCAGACAGCAAAATGATTGGATAAATCCTCATAGTCAAAGAAATACTGTCATTCCACTAGAAGTCAAGTAACGAGATTTTGATTAAACACATCACGAGGTAAGGAACATTAGATTTAACTTCGCCCACAATGTGTAGACCACAAATGCGAACGAATAACTTGTCTAACGTAGGGTTTTCATTTTAAAACCTTATTGGATAGCCAAATTTAAAGCACTAAAAGGCACATAATCATTGACTTCCTATAGTACATTTGGCATCCAAATGACACCCCTTACCTATTTTTTGTAAATACGTTACAAGTTTTTTTTTTTTTTACTTGAAAATTTCAACCACAGAATATATGGGTCAATCCTTAATACACTGGTAAAATAAATTTGATTTAAGTCCTATTAAAGTATGTTTCTTTTATCTTAAATTAACATGAGGTGTATTTTGCATCATTTCATGTTTGAATTCCATGTGAAATATTACAGTAAAAAGACTGAAATATGATGATCAACGATGCAATGAGACGCCACGAGAGCGTTACAGCATTTTTACTACCAAGTTAAATTTTATTGGCAATAATGATCAAAGCAAACAAATCTTCCACCAATTAAAACAGGCTGTTTACGACTGCCAAACAAACTGCGCATTAATGTCGTGATGGAACGGATGAAGCGACAGATCTTTTCTTCCGCATGGCAACGTTCAATATTCAAGAGTAACAGATTTTTAAAAATGTAGAGCGAGGAGTTGGTTTTATGCATCGGTTGCTGATTGGCTGTTGACATGTGGGTGTGGCACACAACAGCGGAGGCGGGGCTGAATTTGAAGGGGCGGGGTTTCAGCAAGCAAAATGATTGGATAAATCCTGCATACGTCAATAAAGAGAAGACTGTCATTCCACTAGAAGGTCCAGTAACGAGATTTTGATTAAACATCACGAGGTAAAGGAACATTATATTTAAATTAGGCCACAAATGTGTAGGAACACAAATGCAGAACGAAATACTTGTCTAACGTATGGTTTCATTTTAAAACCTTATTGGATGAGCCAAATTTAAAGCAGCTATAAAGGGCACATAATCAGTTGACTTCTATAGTAAAGTTGGCATCAAATGAAACCCCTACCTATTTTTTGTAAATACATACTAAGTTTTTTTTTTTTTACTTGAAAATTTCAACCACAGAATATATGGGTCAATCCTTAATACACTGGTAAAATAAATTTGATTTAAGTCCTATTAAAGTATGTTTCTTTTATCTTAAATTAACATGAGGTGTATTTTGCATCATTTCATGTTTGAATTCCATGTGAAATATTACAGTAAAAAGACTGAAATATGATTAGAGTATAATTCTTTATTAATAATTTACTTTGTAAACAATAGTTTTTCATATTTTACCAGTACATCAAGACAAGAAAATGTAATTTATTATAGGACTGGCCAATATATTAAATAAAAATGTACTATATAATACTGAGCCATGTTTTGTTTTGTAAAAAATAAAAAAATACTACTACTAATAAAGATTAGAAAAATTTACTTTTTAATAGGACTGACCAATATATATTGGGGGGGGTGAAAATGTTTTTCTCTTTTACTAGGACTTTACACCAGGACTGGCGAGACTCGACCCAAAGCCTGCAGTGTTAGTGTGACATTGGCCTTGATAATCCCTCAGCGTTCTGACGATCAGAACACAACGAACACAACGTTAATTAATCTCTGGATTTATTCTGAAGCTGCACAGCAACACGCCTCATAAATCTGGAATGATTTCCCTGTCGCTGGAGCTGTGGAGAGAGAGCTGTGACCGGTGGGGTGTTTGTGTGGGAGTTTGTGTCTCTCTGTGTGGTGTTGATAGAGAGTTTGTGTCTCTCTGTGTGTGTGTGTGTGAGAGAGTTTGTGTCTCTCTGTGTGTGTGTGTGAGAGAGTTTGTGTCTCTGTTGTGTGTGTGTGTGTGTGTTTCTCTGTTTGTGTGTGTGTGTGTGTTTGTGTGTGTGGTGGTGTGTTGTAGAAGAGTTTGGTGTGTGTGTGAGGAGTGTGTGTGTGTGTGAGTGAGGAGTGAGTGAGTGAGTGAGTGAGTGAGAGAGTGTGTGTGTGTGTGTTGTGTGTGTTGTGTGTGTTGTGTGTGTGTGTGTGTGTTGTTGTGTGTGTGTGTTTGTGTGTGTGTGTGGGTGAGAGAGAGTGTGTGTGTGTGAGAGAGAGCGTGTGTGTGTGTGTGTGTGTTTTTTTGTGTGTGTGAGTGTGTGTGTGTGTGGTGTGTGTGTGAAGAGAGAGAGCGGTGTGGTGTGTGTGAGAAGGCGTTTGTTTTGTTTGTGTTTGTGTGTGTGTGTTTGTTGTGTGTGTGTTGTGTGTGTGTGAGTTTTGTGTGTGTGTGTGTGTGTGGTGTCTGTGTGTGTGTGTGTGTGTTTAAATGTGTGTGTGTGTGTGTGTGTGGTGTGTGTGTGAGAGTGTGTGTGTGAGAGAGTGTGTGCGTGTTTTTGTGACAAATGAGGACATAAGTTTGTATAATGACAAAGGTATGACACGTGTTACAAGGAGAAGGTGACTTTCAGGACATTACCCCATGTCCCCAATTTTCAAAACGCTTATAAATCACACAATGGAGTGTATTGAAAATCTGAAAATGCACAAAGTTTCCTGTAAGGGGTAGTTTAGGGGTAGGGTTGGTGTAGGCAATAGAATATACGGTCTGTACAGTATAAAAACTATTATGCCTATGGAGAGTCCCCATAAATCATATAAACAAACCTGTGTGTGTGTGTGTGTTAGTGTTGTGTGTGGTGTGTGTGGTGTGTGTGTGTGTGTGTTGGTGTGGTGTTTGTGGTGTGTGTGTGTGTGAGTGTGTGTGTGTTTGTTGTGTGTGGGTGTGTGTGTGTGTGTGTGTGTGTGAGTGTGTGAGGATGATTTATCGTATCATCCTCAACTGTTATCCGACCATTAGCACTACAAACATCAATCAAACGAACATGTTCATCCACCTTCTTTAATCAAAAACAAAGATGAGAGCGGGAGCACCTTCTCTGCGTACGAGGGAAAAGTGTTCAGCAATTCCTCAACTAAACTTTTGAGACGCAGAAATTTCAGGGCGCAGTTATTTCAGGACCGTGTTACAGATTCCTAAGACTGAAAAATTATAAATATAATAAATATTTTTGTTTTAATTTAAGTAAGTATTTCTATAAAGGGTATATCAGACTTTCAGAAATAAGCTCTAATTAGTTGAATATTATAACCTGATTTTTTTTTTTAATCTATGCCAAGAAAATAAACAGGATATTCGTAAAGAGCCATTAAGCACTATTAAGAGCTATAAAGAGCACTATTAAGAGCATAAAGCACTATTCGGACCGAAAATGGAAAAGCTTTTAAATGTTCATTTCAGAAAATTTATTTTTTTATATTTTTAGAGTGATATTTCTAAATAATTGCCAATTTGTCATGCTAGACATCACATCTGAGGACAAACATGAATGCAAAATTCCCCGTGTGTACGTATTATTTTCTTTTAACTTCTTTTACTATAACGAAACAATTACTGACTTACATTTTTATTATATTGTAATGGTTTTATCATATATTTAAAGACAAAACGTTACAATACTGGACAAGAAAATATACTTTAACAAAATTTTATTAATCCATATCGTTGGTGGTGTTGACTTAAAAGATAAACAAACAGAAAAAAACAGGAACGAACTATAGTATTTTAAAATAACTAAATAAAATACTTTTTAATATTGGACCAGACATTAAGGCATAAATGGACTTTATACCAGGACAGACCTCATATTTTGAATAAAAATAAATAATAATGTTTTATATTTTATCAGATATAAGACAATCATGTACTAAACATTATGACCCACATATTTTAATGAAAGAATGAATGACTGAATACATAAATATATATATGATATTATATTTATATCTACTAATACAGAAACCTTATTATTATTATTTATTATTACTGCAAACATTATTTTATGATATTACAACATATAGAAGTCAGTCTGTTAAAATGATGAATAATGAGAAAGAGTTTTATTTTAATCAGTATAAAGACACTAAAATTACTTTTTTACGACTTTTCGATATTGTGTATAAATACTAATGTTTGCAGTACTAATAATAAAATAATCCTAGGCTTCTAATATTAGTATATATATATAGAATATATATAATATACATCTATTAGTAAAATCAACTAATCCTCTATTTATTTTAATGCATTTAAAGCATTAAGAGCATTTAAGTTGACTTTGGATGCTGTTTTAGAGGTAAACAGTGTGGTTAATGATGAACAGACCTGATGAGATGCATTGAAATAACTGGCGGTCATCGTGCGTCTGATTAATATTCAGTGCGGTGATGTAGGTTTGCTGAAGCGGCTCATTTGTGGCCTCGTGTGTCCTGCAGCATCTGCACTGCTCCTGCCTCAGTCAACGCTTCTCTACTTCCCTTATTAGTGGCGGCTGCTTTGGTAGTGCGCACTGCTTCCTTTGCATTATACTTTCTTTGATCCCATCTGCTTCATCGTTAATGTGTCCACATCGAGCTGTTAAGATGATCTGATCTCCTAATCAGATCTATTAAACCAACCACATCATTCAGACTGATTCTGTCCAACTGCCTGAGATGTTTGTCAACTCATTTCTGAAGCAGAGCCTAGGGAATCATGTATGAGGCCGGGAGAGAGGGGGGCTAGAGGCCTGAATCACAGGACGATAACGTTAGAACACCATGTCACACGTTACTGGGTAAGTTGTCACAGTGGAACCTGCAGCCTAACTCGTTCCCATGTGACAACTAGCCCCGGTCAAGCTACCACACAGGGTTTTCAAACTGGAGTTCATCTTAAATTAATTATTAAATTAATTAAGTTTAAATAAATTTTTAAAAGCAAAATAGAATATCTATACTAAAATTTTAATAAAAATCTTAATTAACTCATAAATTTTACAAATTTAATAATTACAATAAACAATCTCAAATAAAACAGCTAAAAAAATTTAAATCATAAAAAATTTTAAAAATAAAATAAAAGTAAAATAAAAAAAACACACAAACACTAAATGAAAGTTGATGATGAATCTCATATTAACTCAGAAAATGTAAAATGAAAACAATTTTTTTTAAAACAACAAAATAAAACGCTTAATAAAAAAACAATAATAATTGATCTAACAATGTAAGAAGACTAACCAAATAAACACAAATTAAAATCTAATAATTTTTTTTATGTCAATAAAAACAAATATTAAAAACAATCAAAATAAAAAACAAAAAGTCCATGTAACTTAAGTAAATCATAAAATGGGAACAAATAAGTAAATAAAAACAATAAATTTTACTAAAAAAAGTTTATGAAAGCTATCATTATAAAACGGAAAATCAAAATCAAAAGCGGTAGTAGGGGAGATCATTTTAAAATAAAAACAAATAAAAAATTAAAAAGTTAATCAAATGATAAAAATACAAAAATAAAACAAATCAACATTAAATACTAAAAGATTAACAAATAGCTAATAATTAATTAAATCACAAAAATGTAAAAATGAAAACAAATCATTTCAATTTGAAAACAAATCAAAATAAAACACTATGAACTATTCTACTAGTTTACCTGCACATCACATGACTGCTAACCAGCACTGGAGAACCGTGAACTTGTTAAACTATTAAAAGAGTTCCTTAAACTCTCAGGGGAAAGAGAGAGTTGTTCAGTAAAGATGGACGGTTTGTAAATGAGTGGCAGGTGTGATGCAGTGTTGGGGTCGGGTGGGAACACACCTGCAGGTCAAAGGTCAAGCTCTCAGCATGTATTTATAGGCATGCTGACAGGAGAAACACGCCAGCTTCTGCTTCCTGCTGTAAAAAGTGACATCTGAATTAAAAGCAGTCATTTTTTGCTCTCATTAATAGGTTGTACACACAAAACATTATTGTGAGGATTATTAGTTATATCAGCATTAATTAAGCATCATTACTAACCTATGAGCGGCTCAATCTTCCGTCTCTTTCTCTGTTATCTTGCGTTTCTTGGATTCTTATCAGTCATGAATAAAAGATGAGTTTGAAAAAACCCAGAAAGTAGTGACTGTTGTTATCAGAGAAGACTAACGGCCCCCGACAGGCGTAAAAACACACGCGGCGGTTCAGATCTCGCCATCGGGCCGCAGGGAAAGAAATCACAAGCTATAAAATCAATCAGCTTTAAAGATGTAACATGTCTGTGTGTCGCACCGCAGGTCAATGCTTTCCACAGCGCCTGGGAACAAACCTAGAAAACACGTGAGAGTGATGAAAATATATGAGTGAGAGTGATATACAGTATGTTTATATATGTATAATCTCTTCATGTAATATAATGTGTATACAGACCAAAATAATATTTACATTGGCAATACATTCACGCAATTTATTTTATACAAATTTATTATAAAGAAAAATATGCATTAATGTGATTTACACACTACAATATGGCACTATAGCAAGCATTTGCCAAATGCATGTGAAAAAATTAATTAAATGTTTAACAAAAAATTATTTAAAAAAATACATTGACATATTAAACTGTTATTAAATAAAAAATATATCAAATGTATTATATACAATGATAGATGATAGATAGATGGAAAAATGGATAGTATTTTCTATAAATGTTAATTTTACATTAGTAATTTACCACCCTAGATTTAGTTTTCTTTGTCTTTTAAAGAAAGGTTCTATCTTTACGTTTACATATTTGAAAGATACTTTTACCTAAAGTGACATTTCATTCAACTTTTTTTTTTTTGTCCAGTTCAGCATTCGATGGGTGCCACTCCCTATTTCAGTTAAGAAACGTGGTATAAAATCTCCAAAATCATATATTATAACAGACCATAATAAACAGATATATATAAACCGATTCAAATAATGTTTGGGGCATGAACACAAACATAAAACCGCAAATAACGAATTTTCCGCTGTTCTCATTTCTGGTGTAAAACTCAAATCCTGTACAATCGAGTGTGTGTGTGTGTGTGTGTGTAGTTTGTGGTGTGGTGAGTGAGTGTGGTGGTGTGTGAGTGAGTGAGTGATGAGTTTTGTGTGTGGAGTGTGGTTGATGAGAGAGAGGTGATGAGTGCTCTGTGTGTGTGAGTGGTGGTGTGTGTGTGTGTGTGTGTGAAGAGAGAGTATGTGTGTGTGTGTTATAGTATGTATGGTGTGTGTGTGTGGGTGTGGAGAGAGAGTAGTGTGGTGTGGTTGTGTGTGTGTGTGGTGTGAGGAGAGAGTATATTGGTGTGGTGTGTGGGTGTGTATCGAGAGAGTCATGTGTGGTTGTGTTTGTGAAGAGAGAGATTATGTGTGGTGGTGTGTGTGTGTGGAGTGAGTGAGTGGTGGTGTGTTGTGTGTGTGTGTTGTGTGTGTGTTGTGTGTGTGGGGGGTGTGTGTTTTGGTGGTGAGAGGAGTGTGTGGTGGTGTGTTTGTGTGTGTGTGTGTTAGAGAGAGAGAGTGAGTGAGTGAGTGGGTGTGTGGAGAGTGAGTGAGTGAGGTAGGTGTGTGGGTGTGAGCTAGTGAGTGGGTGTGTGTGGGTGCGTGAGAAGAGTTTGTTTGTGTTTGTGTGTTTGTTTGTGTGTGTGTGTGGTGGTGTGTGTGTGTGAGAGAGTGAGTTGCGTGGTGTGTGTTGTGTGTGGTGTGTGCGTGAGAGTGAGAGAGAGAGTGGTGTGTGTGTGTGAGAGAGAGAGTATGTGTGGTGTGTGTGTGTGAGAGAGTGAGTGTGTGTGTGGTTGTGTGTGTGTGTGTGAGAGTGAGTGAGTGCGTGGTGTTGTGTGTGTGTGTGTGTGTGAGAGACGCTATGTTGTGTGTGTGTGTGTGTGTGAGAGAGAGTATGTGTGGTGTGTGTGTGTGAGAGAGTGAGCATTGGGTGTGTGTGTGTGTGTGAGAGTGAGTGAGTGCGTGAGAGTGAGTGTGTGTGCGGAGAGGAGTGAGGAGTGGTGTGTGTGTGTGAGAGAGAGTGAGAAAGAGTGTGTGTGAGTGAGAGAGAGAGTGTGAGTGTGTGTGTGTGTGCGCGCGTGTGTTGGTGGTGGGTGAGAGAGAGTATGTGTGGTGTGTGTGAGTGAGTGGTGTTGTGTGTTGTGTGTGTGTGTGTGTGTGTTTTTGTGTGTGTGTGGTGTGTGTGTGTGTTTGTGTGTGTGTGTGTGTGTGTGTGTGTGATAGAAGATATGGTGGTGTGTGTGTGTAGAGAGGGAGTGAGTGAGTGGTGTGTTGTGTCGTGAGAGTGATGGAGTGAGTGAGTGAGTGTTGTGTTGTGTGTGTGTGTGTTTGTGTTGTGTGTGTGTGGTGTGAGAGTGTGTGTTTAGAGCCTGGACGCATGTTTCTCAGCGGACGTTGATTTGGCGACACACGTAAGCTCACACATTACACAGCGTCACGTTTAGCACTAAGATCTGCTAGCTCTGCCAAAAGTGCTCCGCTGCTCCGCTGCCATCTTCACTTCCCAGTCTCTCTCTCTCTCTCTCTCTCTCTCTCTTCTCTCTCTTGTGTGTGTTTCGCTGGAGTAAAAACAGCCCGCTCTTAGCCCCGTCAGATTCAGGCTTAGCTACGCTACGCTACAGCACTCACTGCGCTCTCTCTCATCTCTCTCTCTCTCTCCTCTCTCTCTCTTTCTCTCTCTCACACACACACACACTCCTCTCTCTCTCTCTCTCTCCTCTCTCTCACCCACACACACACACACACACTACTTCGCTCTCTCTCTCTCACACACACACCCAAACACCACACACACTCTCTCTTTCGCAGGTGTTTGAGAGTGAGAGATCATCATATGTGTGTTTCTCGCTCCTCCTTTTCTCTCCAAATACTACTTTTTCTCCATCACAGAGTTATTATAGTGAATGTAATCTGCTCGTGTTATTACACCTGCTAGTGAAAACACTTTTAGAAACAAGTGGCTTTTTTTATAGTTTAGCGAATTAACATTTTGTCATCAGTTACTCACCCTAGTGTCATTCCAAACCTGTATTCAGTGGACACAGCAAATCTTCTCACAGCGCTTTTCCATGTAACAGTTCATAATTACAGGGAATAGTTTCACACCAAAAACTTTAAATTAGCTGCAAATTCCCTCACCTTCTCAGGTCATCCATGAGGGGATATTTTGTTTCTTCATCATGTTTTGGAGAAATGTATCATTGCATCAGGTCTCAGCAATGGATGCTCTGCAGTGAATGGGTGCCGTCAGAATAAGAGTCCAAACAGCTGATAAAAACATCACAATAATCCACACCTCTCCATTCTCAGTAACATCTGGAGAAGACCAAATCTGCGTGTTTGTAGAAACAACTCTGTTTTCTAACGTAAAACCATTGCTTTCAGCTCAAATATGAGTCCCATACATCACAACGCTTCCTCCAGTGAAAAAGTGTTCCTGTCTGAATCAGGAGAGAAATCTGCACAGATTAAGCACCGTTTACAAGCTAAAACAGCTCTAAACAAATATGTGGCTGGATTCTGATGTGAGAGACAACAGGAGATGCACTTTTTCACTGGAGGAAGCATTATTATGGATTATAGACTCATATTTTAGTTAAAAACATCTTAATAATGGATTTATTTCTTACAAACACATAGCTTTTGTCTTCTGAAGATGTGAACTGATGGACTGGAGTGGTGTGGATTATTGTGATGTTTTTATCAGCTGTTTGGACTCTCATTCTGACGGCACCCATTCACTGCAGAGCATCCATTGCTGAGACCTGATGCAATGCTACATTTCTCCAAATCTGATGAAGAAACAAACTCATCCTAATCTTGGATGGCTTGAGGGTGAGTACTTTTTAAGCAAATTTTTTTGTGTGAACTATTCCCTTAAACATTATTTAACATGATATTAGTGTGATAAAAATAATCATCATCATCATTTACTGACCTTGTTGATGCCTTGAAGAATATCCAACCCATTACAAGCAAACATTCACTCACAGGAACAGGTTAGTGAGTTTATCCACATAGACAAGTACCTAAACAGATGATATTACTAATTTACAACACAAATAACACTTAACAGAAATACAAGCTGCACGTTTATGCTTTTAAGCTTCTTGTCGCAGTTGACTTCCATTGAAAGTGCATTACTGGATGGACAATTTGTGCTTGTTTTTACCAACTGAGTGACATTTTTTTCTAATCAATCAATACAAAACATCTGAAATCCCAGATCTGTAGGAGAGCATGTTCAGTATTGCAAAACATACATGTTGAGCACTAAAGTGTGTGAGGTTTGGCTTTTCTGATGATCAGAGCCACTGTGTTTGTGTGTGTGTGTGTGTGTGTGTGTGTGTGTGTGTGTGTTAGGACCCATCTGAGAAAGCACTCAATCGCCTCTTAGCGGCGTCTGCATCTGAGCAGAAAAGTACAGCTCAATTGGTTTCATTAGAAGACACACAATACACTAATAATAGTTACAAGATAGCAAATCCATCCACTAATTAGAGCGAGATGATTGATATATCAGGACAAGGTTGTTTTTTGATCCTCTGACAAACGTGAGTCTGTGTGAAGCATCTCTGTAATTGTCGGAGGAGGAGGCAGCGATGACGTCGGCGGTAATTACTCCCAAATTATTCACACAATCAGCCGAACGCAGAACATGAAGTTTGGACCCCACGCGCTGCTGGAGAAGTGGCCACACACACATATTAATACAGAGCAGAAAGAACCAGAAAGACACAGATGGAAGAATGATGGCAGCCTTCAAACTGGATGTTTACCAAAAAAATTACAAATCACAATCCTGTTGTCACATTTATGGAAAAGGAGAGAAGAAAATGAGAGAAAAGAAAGATTGGGTTATATATGACTACACAGTGAGGGAATAATCAGTATAACATGTAGTGATTCTTCCAAATAAGTCATTTTCTGTGCTTGAGCTTTTAGTCTAATGTAAATTCATAAAATTACCTTTTAAAATTGAAATTATGGTAAACATATATATATATATGTGTGTGTGTAATATATATATACTGTATATATATAAAATCTTCATGTGTATGATACTGTAGTGTCGCAATATGAAGTCCACGATACGATATTTAAAAAAAAAAAAAAAAGACAAATGAATAATGCACTTTGAGAGTTCAAAATTAAGAGCTGCAACCCATGTTTCTTAACTAAGAAAACTTGAGTCAGAAAAAAGTCTAAATTGACTTGTACCTGAACTTTAAAGGGGACTCAACCCTCTTTTTATTTGTGATATACTGTCTTCGTCTAAATTACAGTCACACTAGTGTTTTAGGAAGCCAAACAAATTAGAATATAATAATAACAACAACAACAATGACAGTAATATATATATATTAAATATATTTAAATATATGTATATGTGTGTGTGTGTTTTATATTATTTGAAATCTCAATTTTAAACAAAAATATGATAATTTTATGATAAATACAATATAACATGTATACATAGAGAGAGCAAGTATGTCTTTTTTTTTTTTTATAAAAGACTGGAAAGTGAATAAATAAATAATGCCATAAAAAGTGCATTACAAAAATTTGGAAATGTCCAAGGTTTCAAAGACAGTATCAGTATAAATCATTAGCATTTATTGCATTAAATGCATTTATTTAAATGGACTGGCAATAATATGTTTATTTTTGATCACATAAAAATAACAAAATATAGATGTGTTCCAGACATAGTACAGACTATCTAAAAAAAAAAACATTCTGTCATTGCATTGTAATTTAAAGGATTTCTGCGGAAATTGTCCAAAACCCCAGTTTGTCGCACACTGGAATGACATTTATGTCAACAAGCAACCAATAATATAATTTTGGCATGTTTATTATTATATACAGTTTATGGAATACTAGCACGGAAAACCAGGGAATTTTAAAATATGGATTTCCAGAGCAGGAAAAGTCATGGTAACATCTATAATGAACGTCTTTTTGTTGTTGTGGAAAACTTGCACTGATTTACAAAATGCTTCCAAAACAATAGCACAATTATTATTAACTCCAATAACACTCATCTATTATCGGTCACTACTAACTGTTGTTGGACTGTTATTAATAGTCACCTTCTGCTGGGATCTTTAGTCATCAGTAAAGTGATGAGTAGACACGGCGGTGCAGC